>JBAMJV010001338.1:0-5000 GCA_037951105.1 Echinarachnius parma | reverse complement strand
CATTATTCAGAAGAACGTTAAAATGATATTGGTAAGTCTAAAATGTTAATGTTGGAAAAACTTGATGAAGTTAATGAATATCGTTTATAGCAGCAAGAATAACATCATTCAATATAAGAAATGGGTTTTCAGATTGAGTTTATATCAAAGGTATAAACATAATGTAGATATCTTATTATTTCCACAAAGTGGCGAATTGAATAACAAAATGAACCCGACTAAATTATAAAACATCAACAAATTGTGACAATTTTGATGAGCATTGCAATTATGCACAAACAAACTACCCAGCTAGCCACCTGACGTTGGGCCGATGTCGGAATTTGGTTGCCGGATGTCGGCATATCGCCGTTGGCTCGAGGTTAAAATGTCCGCCAGCCCAACATCGTCACGACGTCATTTTTGTGATATATTGGCATAAGGTCATTTTCCGACAATGGCCCAACATCATGTCATGAGATGATGTTGGGCCATTGTCGGAAAATGACGTTATGCCAATATATCACAAAAATGACGTCGTGACGATGTTGGGCTGGCGGACATTTTAACCTCGAGCCAACGGCGATATGCCGACATCCGGCAACCAAATTCCGACATCGGCCCAACGTCAGGTGGCTAGCTGGGTAGTCTCATTGTTAACAAACAATGGGGGCGACATGACCTTGAGCTCTGACAGTCCTATCATAAGTTGTCATAAGCAACATGAAGAGCTTAATTACAAAAGGCACTAACCCACTTGTTTAACTTTCGAGAAAAAACAGGTTCCTTTGCCCAACTTTGTACACCTGCCTATTCGAAATATAAATATGGAACGTTCCATATTTATATTTCGATCGTGTAATTTGTCCAAAAAATTGGATTTCTATATAGCTACGTAGCTTATTATTGTACTGATATTGTTGACTCAATTTTATGAAGAGTGGATTTAGCGCCTTTTGGAACTAAGCTCTTCATTTATTAACATGGGGACTAGACCGAAAATCGTTCGTTATAATCGCTAGCTTGACAGTCGGATCGCGGCCATATATACAGTAGAGCAAAAAATCCGATATATAACGGGTATGTCTGTCTACATGGGTAATATCACAAAGAATTCCTATAATATAAATAACACATCAAATATAATTTTTATGAGACTTGTTATTTGTATAAAATGCTTGGGATATTGCGAAATATTTAACGTACTAGGGTATTGCCCGGTGACACATAGCTGTATCGAATAGGTTTGTTATTATATATGATAACACTGATGAGGGGTTTTATAGGCGTATACAGGGTGGCCCAGAAATAACGGAACGGGGCACTTCCCAAAATAAAGTAACGAAATGACTGGGTCCATCGGATAGTGTGTCTTTTCAAATGAAAATTGATACCAAGAACATTAATTTTGGTCGTGTAGTTTTTGTTTTAGAGCGCTGTGAGTGACACCATGCCAGGGTTCATTTTTCTTCAATTTTGACTGACCTATTGGCTAAAGAATGACCCGAACGGCTCGTCATAGAATTACGATGCACAATGATGCGGACACCTTTGTTAGTGTGCATTCGACTGAATAGCCACAGCACCGTAATTCTATGCCAAGCCGTTCGGGTCATTCTTTAGCCAATAGGTCAGTCAAAATTGAAGAAAAATTAACCCTGACATAGTGTCACTCACAGCGCTCTAAAACAAAAACTACACGACCAAAATTAATGTTCTTGGTATCAATTTTCATTTGAAAAGACACACTATCCGATGGACCCAGTCATTTCGTTGCTTTATTTTGGGAAGTGCCCCGTTCCGTTATTTCTGGGCCACCCTGTATAGGGGAACGTTTTTTTTCTCTCGGGAAGAGGGGGGGGGGGGGGGGGGCTGAGGTATGTTGCCCGAATAGTTTTTCCTTCCTGACTATTTACCTGACAATAACAAAAAAAGGTACTCGCCTTTTTTGACACGATTTTTACCCGAATTTGACATGGTTTGGCCTGAATATAATATGGTTTTGCCCAAATATGGCATATAATTTTGCCCGAGTTTCCGGTGTTTTTTGCCCGAATATGGCCGTTTCTAAATTTTCCAGCAAGGGGCAGCTCCCCAGCCACCCCGCCTCTGTTGCCTTTGAGGGGTTGTTTGTGATCGTCTCCAGCTAGCAACCTGGCCAGATTGTCGATAAATAATGTTGTGACCGCTCACTGAAGTTATCCAAAGTCCTCTCTTGAGAATAAAGAATGGGAATAGTCGGATCATTGAATTTCTTTCAGTTGTTTTACATTATTTTTGTCTTGACTCACGTTATTGTAACACTGCGCAAATCCTGTACCCTGGTATTCAAGCACTGGTTTGTTACATCAAGGTTGCTGGTTCATAGGCGTATGAGGCGAGGGGCTATAGGGTCTTCACACCACCACCCCGAGAGTCTTGAAAACGGCCATATTCAGGGAAAAGTATATTAACTTCGGGCAAAACCATGCCATATTCAGGAAAGTAACTTCATATTCGGGCAAACTTATGTTACGTTCGGGCAAAATCATGTCATTCTCGGGCAAACTCGTGTTATTTTTTACTATACCATCAAAGACACAACGTTTGTATATCATAATCATTAATCATATATCAATATCATAATGGTTAGTCAGGTGAAAAACGGGAAGGACAATTATTTTGGCCAAAAAGAAATGTGCCTGTACATATAAATATACGCTCATGGTTGAGGGATTGCACAATCGCTAGTCTGGTAGGGACTTCCCAGTCGCTTATCGAGCGAGCCAGGTCTTGCGCTCAACACACAGAACCCTGACACCAGAGTATCATGCGACATATTATCCTATAGAAGTAAGACCAGACACAACTGCATGTCTGCTATTTGGTCGTCGGATCCTGATTCTCTGCAACATGTACTGGAAGAACACGATGAGTGTCTATATCAAGTGTGAAATGGATTGGGAGCCACATATATAGGTAAGTAATGATTAAAGTCTTCAATAATGCTTTGATTTTAAACAATTATATGATTTAATTGAAATAGATTGGGAGCCACATATATATAGGAAAGTAATACTTAAAGTCGTCAATTACATTTAAGTCTATGTTTCAAAACTCATTTGTTTATGCAGGCCTTTCCATAAGATTGTTTGTCTGTACGTTCTGGTTTTGTTTGTGCTAATGTATTATTACACGATGCCATGATTTTATATATTCTATCCAAATATGTATATTTAAAATGTATTTTTTTCGGTGATGTCTTCAGTAAAAAATTGCTACTTGTTAGTTCTTTCATTAAAATCAAACTCGATTCACAAAATAAGTAAGTACATACAAGCGATACATTACATTACACGTTCAAGTCAAACGGTATTTGCAAACCTTTTCTTTCTGTTTATATATCAGCCGAACATTTATTCCCTAAATTTTGAAATCCCCTAAATTTCCACCAACCAACCAACCAACCAACCCATTCATACAAAGGTTATAGCGCGTTAAAAATGAAAGAGACTTTTCCATTGTTCGATTCCGTTCTTTACCATTCTTTATGAGGGAAATGGGGAATCTACCCTACAATCCCGTAATGTTCCCTTTTAGTTCGTTCCCTCTCTACCAACATTCCCGTAATGATCCCTGTTAGTTCGTTCCCTCTCTCCGTTAGATCTAACTAGTACTATCCATGGTTAGATAACAGACCTCTCAAAATCCAGTTCACAAGACGATTTGTCTTGGAAAAAGTGACTGCAATAGTGTTAGGGTTGTTGGAGAGTAAGGACAGCGTCATATACAGTTGAAATACGTTGTGCCTGCCGCCGTGAATATGATTATACACACATGAAGACAACAATTTTATGTTCCAGCGAGGAAGAACGGCGTACAGGATGATTGGGAGCGAAAAGGAACAGAAGGAAATTATAAGCTTAGGTAAGATTTTATTATTTTGTATCTTAATGTTCTGGTCCCAAATAAACACTGCTTACGTAAAATATTAATAGTTCACACATTATACAAATTCTATGATCAAGGAGCAATACTTGGCACACTTACATTATAATCTACATTAGTTTCGAATAATTAGTTTCAATAAATTAAAACTAGAGAGAACAAAGTAAAGACTATCTCCCCGACAAAGGTAGCATAGTCTTCGTGTGCAAATGGTGTATATAGTGGAATTGATTTATCACTTCCAAAACATACACATGAATGAAACTAAAATTAAAAAACTAAAATTGTACTTAAATAACATGCAGATGCCGTTGATGTATGAACATATTTTAATACCAAACATATATACATGCTCCGACTCTCAAAGTTATAATCAATACACCGGTAGCCTAATCATAATTATTCGCACATTCATTTCAAAGATGAATCAGTATCTCCCCCCCCCCCCTCCCCCCCAAACCAAAAAAAAAAAAAAAAAAAAACATACATCCATCCATCACGAAAAGAGAGTTCAATTTGTAACAATTCAATTATGAAACATTACTTGTGATTCTTGAATAGCAATTAAGGCGTAAACATGTCTGCTGGTTAAAATGTTTAGTATATAAGTACAAACAACTAACAACTAACTATGCTTTTAAATGTAATTACAGTACATTATCTACATGATATCGACCTACAAAGTAACTATAATCATACAAAGAGATATCGATTTAAATGTAACCATTTCAAACAAAGTACCAATGATATTGACTTACAAATGTTACCATAATACAAACAGAGATACACATTGAACGTTACCATACATACAAAGTCTGATATCGACCTACAACGCTAACCATAATCATACAAACAGTACGTAAACAGAACAATGTCGACCTCCAACTTAATGTATCAATAATCACACAAAGTATCAATAATATCGACATACGAATTAGAACCATAGTCATGCTAATCATAGTATCAATCAGGCCCCATATCCACGAAACCCCGTTAGCTTAGTTCCTTGCTAAGTGTATTTTTGATGTGCAGTTTATTAAGCAACAAACAGTTTTCCTAGTCCCCAACTAGGGTCAACTGGGTAAGTCTTAGGT
>JBAMJV010001337.1:67500-136390 GCA_037951105.1 Echinarachnius parma | reverse complement strand
GGGGGGGGGTTAAACCCCCAAACCCCCCCCCCCCCCCCTCCCCGTAGATCCGCCACTGATGTATGTATGTGTGCATATGTGTGCGTATGCGCGTGTATGTGTGTGTGTATGCATGCGTGCGAATGTGTGTCTGGGTGTGTGCGTGTGTGGCCACCTTTGTGTGTTTTAGTATCGTGGTACGATCAGATGGGTGGCTGTCATCACCTGTGTCTAATCGTAATACTAATAACAGTTCTCCTAAAACAATGCGAATTGCTTTTATAGGTACAAAATGATGGACGATTTATAAGCAGATGATTTTTCCTAAACCATTGTCATTCTGCTTTTGTTTTCGTTCTCATGGGTGGGGGGGGGGGGGGGGGGGGGGGGGGGGGGGGAGCTGTTTCCCCGAGGGGTTAATACTAGTCAACGCGTATTGGAACAAAAACACCTTTCAATAATACATTTCTTATGTAATGTAAATGCAAAACTGTATTTTCAGGGGGAAGATAATTATGTTTAGGTAACAGACCGTGATATACGGCAACCCCCTCCCCCCCCCCCCCCCCCACCCCCCACCACAGATCAGATTTTTATGTACGCCCATGGGGACATGAACCCCCTGGCATTTGCCTTTTTTTGTTTCTGTTCCAGCTGATAATAGGGAAACTATTAAGAAATTTTGAAAATAACTCATAGGTGATTGTGGGGCAAATACTCACGTGCACCACTCACATTCCCATCCCTTTCATGTTGCCGCGTGCTTCCTATTATACGCGACTCGTTTAGTGCAATTAGGACAATTTCATGTAATATTAACGCGCGACGTTCAGTATACCTATTTTTGCTTTTCCAAATTACTGTTTGCTGAGAAATTTTCATCAAATTAAGTGTTGTCACTCTTTCCTGATCATTAGACTTATGCCCAAATAAAATCTAATGTACTATTACAAATTGTGCTCTTACGTTTTAAACTACGCCCTTATGATTACCAATATTCAATGCCTTAATTTCTTAGCTGATAAATTGACATGTTATACAGTTATAGGTGCTAATACCAAAAAGTAACATCGACATGACCTGATTGAATACAATTTCATTCAAACATTTTGCCTTAACGGACTTATATAGAGAGCAAATTATCAACAATTAGTTCAAGTATGCAACATTGTATTTGCTTATTGTGTGTGTTTACTTCATTTATTTTCAAACCAATCTCATGCGTGAAATATTTACACCTTCTTTTGAATGATCAAGAAATACATTCACATGTCCTAGCGAATTGAGAACATTGCTCCACTACATCTTTACAAAACAATGACGAATATAATAAGATCATAATTTCCATTAAATAATATCTTTATATTAGGCATGTTGTAGGCATGATCATGCATTGCATGCATAAACAACACCAAATAATTATACCTATTTGGTTGCATTAGTTCAGTGACCAGATGCAACCAAATAGGTATAATTATTAATTGTTGGGTGCTGTGTAGTAGTGCTTGTAGGCAGGCAAGGCATGATTATGCCTACAACTGTTTTTGAATGTTTATATAAACTGTTATAATTGTAATGAAGTTCATTATTGTTAGTATTGCTTCTTTTCAATTTGCCAGTGGATAAAACATTTCTGTATAACATGTATATGTTTGAAGACCAATCAAATGTATCTCATCTTATCTTATCTTATCTTATATAGATTAGACCAATATATTTGATATTACATTCTAGAAATCTTTAAATTATATCCAATAATTGTAATTTACGAGCCCTTAAAGGGATCTAATAACGTTGTAAAAATCCACATCATTTATTTAGAACTCTAACGGTTCACACATGCATCAATGGTATTCGTATAATATAAGCATGGAACAGGTTTTGGTATTCTGAATTTCTCTTTCGTTATAAAGATATCTAGTGGATCATAGGCGTAGGAAGTGTGGGGGGGGGGGGGGGGGGGGGGGGGCTGGAGCTGCAGCCCCCCTGGAGTTTAAAAACGACCACATTCGGGCAAAAAGCACCTTCAAATGCAATGCCTTTTGGTTGTCATTGTTATGTATTTAATTTTTGTTGGAAATAAAAATAAACTGAATTTGAACTTGAACCCACGGGCCGATTTCATCTTAGTTATAATAGTTTTACCTGTGTCTAATCAACAGGACATACGAAAGTTTCACGAAAAATTTCACATTCACAGCTACAAGCTGCATTGCAGTTCAATGTACAATACAATTCAACGATATTTACAAGCATCCAAATAGCTAAGACGGTATCACGAGAATGTTCGTCAATATACATACAATAATTAGAGGGAGAGCTAATAATACATGCATAATATTATGAATTATGTATCAATTAACATTTAGCGCTATAGATATATTTATTTAAAAATTAAAAGTAAACGTAAACGAGACTAAGTCATGGCGTCACAAATAGTGCACAATACACGAAATGTCAAGTCCCACACGAAATTCTCGCGATGGCTACAATTCGAATCATCAAAGATGAAATTTGTTGTCATAGCTTGTTAGCCTGAGCTTGTTTGCTGGTAGATCGTTTTAAGTAAAAACGATGTCCGTATCTGGCTCGGGATCAATCATGACTATTGTTCTTACATCGCCTTAACTTAAATTACCAAAACACTTCGTATAAAGTACCCAATCCTTCGTAGTTTAGAGTGCTACGTAAGTATGCAAAACGTGAAAGTACGTCACGTTAAACGTGGTGTGCTAAAGAAACATATCCGTAGCAAGCCACACTAATAAATTATCACTAAAAAGAACTGCGATGAGGAAAATGGAATGGCATAGCCAAGGACGGGTGGATAGGAGTCGATCTGGGGCACCTTTCTTTCTTCACCTATTTAATTCATTGCCTACGAAAAAAAACTTGGTGGGTCAGTAAGTAAATTGCTATTTGGAGATTATATTATCCAGTAGGGAACAGGTATATTGCTAACATAAATAATGATGATGGAGACTATACAAGTACATATAACATGATGCAGTGGCGTAGGGTGGTCGGACTGATTGGGGGAGGGGGGGTGGGGGGGGGGGGGCAGGCGAATGATTGGGTGGACAGCATATGTATTTATGTATGTTTAAAATGATTGAAAATGAGAAAAGAAAAAAAGGCTTCGCCGGGAATTGAACCCGAAACCTACGGAGTGCTAGACCGGTGCTCAACCATTGGGCCACAAAGACCCCTTGAATGGGGGGTGATCCCATGAAACCATTTTTTATTGCTCGATTAGTCAGAAGCCGTATAAACCGGGCACTAACCCAATGATAATTAAAATCAACTTTTCTAAAGAAAGCGCGCGTGATCACACGATGTGATGCAGCTATGTATTCTTTAAACATATGTCCCCTCATGTTTTGTATTTTGGGGAAATTAATTGGGGACACGTGTCCCTCTCCCCCCTTACCACCCCCTACCCCCACCCCCCCCCCCCCCCCGTAGTTACTCCACTGACATGACGAACAGTGTAGCCAATGTCACTCTCGCAATTTCCATTTCACTGGTAAATTTTCATTAAATTAAGTGTTTTCAAGTTGTGGTATTTTTATATAATTACAAATAAATGCTTATTAACAACAAAAAAAGTGTTGGCTTATTTTGTTAACATTTTGCCATTACCACCTGATCAAGTTCATTCGAAAGCGATAATTTATATAATTCCTTAGACTAATTATTTAAAATTAACTAATTTATCTAACTGGACCATGATCACTGTTGCATCGGGGCATCCGACACCCCCGACACCCGATCAAGTTGTACACATACTGAATAGCAGCAGTGAAACATTACATGACAAATCTAACGGCAATCAATATATCTTTGTTGACATTATCGAAATTACATTTCACTGAAAGAAAATTCATCAAAGTGAGTATTGTCAAACTGTGGTAGGTCGTAGGTTCGGTTACAGTCCGTTATTCCGAAGGTTCGTTATTCCGAAGGTTCAGTTATTCCGAAGGTTCGTTATTCCGAAGGTTCGTTATTCCGAAGGTTCGTTATTCCGAAGGTTCATTAGTCCGAAAATAAAATAGGGTTCGTTAATCCGAAAATTAAATCGGGTTTGTTATAATACTATAATTTGTGTTTTGGTTATTTAATTTACAGCCTGCATTGAGCATACCCCTCTCCCTTTCCCTCCCTTGGCCAGACCAATCAAACATTTAAGTTTATTTTATCTCTTTATATGAAATTATAGCATTATAACAAACCCAAATTCATTTTCGGATTAACGAACCCGATTTCATTTTAGGAATAGCGAACCTTCGGAATAACGAACCCTCGGAATAACGGACCTTCGGAATAACGAACCTTCGGAATAATGAACCTTCGGAATAACGAACCTTCGGAATAATGCAACAAATGTTCGGATTAACGAACCCTTTTTCATTTTAGGATTAACTAACCCTCAGGTATACGAAATTTGTGTGTTCGGAATACCGAACCTTCGGAATAAAGAACCTTCGGAATAACGAAGCGCACCCGTAGGTTCATGTATATGCACAGTCACAAGTTGCTCTGCCCCTCATGTGCTGCTCTTCACGTTTATACCATTTAAAGTCATCCGTTAACTTTATTATTTGTTTCCAAAAAAGTGATATTTGAGACTTCAATCATATAGAGTCAAACCTGCTAATGCGACCACCTGTCTGTAGCGACCACCTGCTCATAACGACCGCTCTCCGGTCCTCCCCTGAAAAATCACGTGTTTAAACGACCTGTGTAATGCGACCACCTGCCTAACGCGACCAGCGACCACTCATAAACAAAGCTAGTACGTGCCCCTTCAGTACCTGATGCTGATAGAGAAATGCGTCGAACTAAAGGCACTTCACTCAACACATCACAACTTTGACATCTATCAAATATTTTAATCGCCGAGGCGGGGTGTTTCTCCCCTGTTTCTTAATATTTTCATTGATAATCCAGGCGCTTGTTACGACCAATAAAAACAATACATCTTGACTTTAGAATTCTATAATAAAATAACTAAACACATGCGCATCTGATTCTCTCAAGTCTCAAGATGAGAAAATAAATTAATACATTGACACATTTCGCATTTAAATTTCACTTTAAAACATAATACAAATGCGCACTGACATTATAGCCGCGACGTATTCAAGCGGATAACTGTCTACATTTATATAAATGATGTGCAATCGAAAAAAGTTCTGATCATCCTTCGCATTTATTTCAACGAGTCGAAATGTGTCTGATAACCACGTCGTTTCAAACTAGCTACATCACTTACCGGGAGAATAGGGATAATATTAGTTATATCTAAAGACCCCTGACATAATACCGGTAGTAATCTTGCATTTCATCACCGAATAAAGTGATCTCATGAGCCATCGTTTTCTTTAATTGTTGGTTGAATATTAGCATAGAATTAATCATTGCTTCACATTCGTATACTTTAAGGACTGTGTTGAATTGCTGGTCGTCGAATCAAGCTTTGTTTAAAATCAATTAAAGCGGATGCTAACACGATTGACTGCAGTTCATTTCTGGGTGTGAATCTCCAGAATCGCTCTATCGTATCGGCAGAACATCACTCCATGAAATGGCAAGTTATTTGAAAGTTTAAGCAATAAGAACAATGACTTATAACAATGCTATTATTTTTTGTCCGATTAATGCTTATATCTTATTTTACATTATTATACATTATGCCTTTTTTTCTTTTTCCTTTTTCTTCTTCTCCTTCTTATTCCATTTCTTCTTCTCCTTGTTTTTCTTCTTCTTCTTCTTCTTCTTCTTCTTCTTCTTCTTCTTCTTCTTCTTCTTCTTCTTCTTCTTTTTCTTCTTCTTCTTCTTCTTCTTCTTCTTCTTCTTCTTCTTCTTCTTCTTCTTCTTCTCTTCTTCTTCTTCTTCTCCTTCTTCCTTCTCCTTCTTCTTCTTCTTCTTCTTCTTCTTCTTCTTCTTCTTCTTCTTCTTCTTCTTCTTCTTCTTCTTCTTCTTCTTGTTCTTCTTCTTCTTCTTCTTCTTCTTCTTCTTCTTCTTCTTCTTCTTCTTCTTCTTCTTCTTCTTCTTCTTCTTCTTCTTCTTCTTCTTCTTCTTCTTCTCACTCGTATTTTACTTATTATTCGTCTTCTAGTAGTAGAAGAAGCAGGAGTAGTAGTAGTAGTAGTAGTAGTAGTAGTAGTAGTAGTAGTAGTAGTAGTAGTAGTAGTAGAAGTAGTAGTAGTAGTAGTATTTATACGATTAAGCCGTTCTCTTCATGATTCTGTAACCACAATATAGTTTGTTAGCCCACCAGATTCCCGTACACAAGGGGTTAATAGCATCACGGAAATAATCAGTACATTTATTACTATTTTAGTTACTCATATTAATTGACAAATTTGTGACACAACATTCATGAAAAGAAGCTATTCAAATGTAATGCGATGTATTGTATAGTTATATCAATTGTTACATGTATATGTATAGTTAGTCTAGGTTCTATACTCTGTATACACCTTTCCCCCATATATCGCGTAACCCTGTGAACAGGTACGCCCGGTGAATCTGTTCGGATACAGAGTATAGGTCGAAGACTTGGCAATGCGATGGAATTCGTGAGGAATTTCACGGCGGGCATTATAGTCTTCAATATGAGCTGCATTATGGACATTGTACTCTTTGAATAACAAAATAATGAACAAAGTGAGAATCCCGTTGTAAAATGATAATATGTTTCATTAGTGGGTGTATAAAAAGAGAAAACAACATTGATTACAAGTGTTTTACAATAAACTACTAAGTTTGAAGTGAAGATATTCGGCTGACATTTGTAATTTGGTATGCAAACACAGACTACGCTCTGAACCCCCTCGATATGTTCAACACAGTCGGTGCGCTGTCTATCACTCGCGATGGGCGGAGCTATTGCCAAGTCTTCCTATACTCTGTATCCGAACAGATTCACTGGGCGTACAGATTCACAGGGTTACGCGATATATGTGGGAAAGGTGTATACAGAGTATAGAACCTAGACTAATGTATAGTATGAATTAGGTGAAACCTTTGTGAATTCAAAAATTGAGAAGAGGAAAGAAAGATGTGAGAGAGGATGGTGAGTGTAAAACGATTCGCAGATTTTACACATTAACGGGATCTAGTAACTTTGTTGACATGTGCAAAATTATTATGTGATATGTCTACTGAGTGATGTGTGAAAATTCCATCGCATAAATGAATGTCATATGACCGATTAATGGGCGAAACTGCAAAGTGATATTCACTAACTCATTGCACTGATTTTGTGCACAGTTTAAATTATTCACTAGATATTTCAATTCCGAAGACTTCAACCATAACTACCTTTTTAACGGAAGAGAAATCCGGAAAACCGAACCCTGTCCCATGCTTCTATTGATAAATACAAATACAACAAGGTATGAGAAAATGTCCCCCTTACGTTTTTTGTATTGATTTGTCAAATTATTTGGGGGCACATGCCCCCCACACCTACGCCACTGATCCAACCCTAATCATAAACAATAAGCGTGATGATCATGCTTCGGGAAAGGTAAAGAAAAAAAGTTCAATTGCAAAAAAAAAATCAGATCAAATAGTTTGATTATAACGTTATGTATAAGTGCATTTCTAGAAACACAATTTGATTTTGTTTTCATTAAATCGTTATTCACAAATAACAACAATTCAATTGAAAAATAATTAAAAAAAACATCCCTGGGGGTGTTTCAAAAAATATCCCGAGTCGAAATTAACACTAAGTCGGACTTTAAAACATATGGCAAGCAATGTTTAGTTTCGGATTAATACAAAGTCAAGAGCCCATTTGCGAATATTTGAAACTTTCAAAAAAACATTTACGTCAATATCTCATCAATATCTTTGATAAAATTCTCTATGATAATCTTTTTTTTAAATTAAAATTGTAGGCCTGTTTAAATAACTCGGGTAAGAATTAAACGAAGAAACTTATGGCTGTCCATAATATTTAAGTCCAACTTGGTGTTTAGTTCGTCTTGGGATCTTTGTGAAACGCCCCCAGATCATTTCCTAAAAAATAAGTAGCATCAACAATTAAAGGGGTAGTACAGTTTTGGTCAACATAATTTTAGTTACTGAAACTTGTTATCATTACAAACTAACGGTTATAATTCATTGATTCTTGAATGGTAGTTAAACATATAAACGGTTAACCCCTAATAAGGCCGGGGGAGGCCAATTTGTTCATGTCGATAGATGCCCAATTGTCACATCTATCAAGTGCTACTAACAAAACAATTTTTCGTTCACGCCGAACACTGACTGTTTTTGTCCAGAGTGGGAAAAATGACTTGGGCCAAATTGAAAGAAGAGGGAAAATTAATCCAGCAGTCCAAATAAGTACTACCATTCAAACAAATTGCTCTTTTGCATAAATTTAGGATTCCTTAGACCCAAAATGACTGTTTTGGGGTTTTAACCTCCCTTTTCAAATTTTAACTGTTTTCGAGACCAACATTTCAATGGTCTCGACCGTCATCTCCACCTCATAAAGTGTGAAAAACTGTGGTCTCAACCTCGAAAATGTCGAAAATTGTCCACGACTATCCCCCCCTTCGCTTACATGATTCTCAACTACTGGGTCTTGGTCTTGAAAATTGTGGACCGGACCAGGGCCCCGTTGCAGAAAGAGATACAATCGATTGTAAGTTACGACTGATCGTAAGTCAGAAAATTTACGCGTTTCGACCAATCAGATTTGCGCATCTAGAACACGTGATCTGACTTACGATTAATTGCAACTTACAATCGATTGGATCTCTTTCTGCAACGGGGCCCTGGCCTCGGTCTATAAAATGTCGAAAATTCGCGGTCTCGCCTGCGAAAATTGTCTACGACTACCCCCCCCCCCCCCCCCCCCCCCCCCCCCCCCCCTCTTTCCCGCTTACCGGATTCTTAACCACTGGGTTTTGGTCTCGGCCTCGACAATTGTGGACTCGACCTGGTCTTGGTCTTGAACATTTTGCAGGTACTTCATTTCGGCTTCGAACATTTTCTACGACTACCCCCCCCCCCCCCCGCTAACATAATTTTTTTCTCTGAACCCCTAACCCTAGCCCCCCCCCCCCCCCCTTGAAAAATACTGGGTACGCCACTGGTTATGATAGTCTATGCATTTTCTGGCAAAGAGCAATTTGTTTGAATGGTAGTACTTATTTGGACTGCTGGTTTAATTTTCCCTCTTCTTTCAATTTGGCACAAGTCATTTTTTACACTGTAGACAAAACAGGCAGTGTTCGCCCAAGCGTGAACGAACATTTGTTTTGTTAGTGGCACTTGATAGATGAGACTATTGGGCATCTATCGACATGAACAAATCTTCAAACTAATTTGAAATGTATTTTTTACGGGTTTTTCAAAAGTGTAACGCTTTTTTGATACGCTCTGTATAGATACATTTAGTACGTCGTGTCGTCAAACCTATAAATCTGCTGTATAATTATGTTCAGCGTCACGTCACGTAGGGACCTCGCATAGCAATGTGGTACTCCGTGGAATCCGTGTGCGAACATTCTCACCGGTTGAATACACGTATAATGCATAATTAAAAGTTGTACGACGGTTTATTAGTTCTAGGTCTATAACCCCACGAAAAAGAAATATCAAGCCCTAATCTTTTCAGGCATGCTATTTAATGACATTTTCTTTCATATAAGACAATAACCTTGCAACTTTGTAAATTTGGCTAGCAAAAGAGGAACCGTCACTTTAAATCGACTATAGGGAGAAAAAGAGGGTTTTTTATTTCACATATTTCCAATTTCTCTTATGCTTAGTTATTGCAGCACAAGAAACATCTTTATCATAGGATCACAAAACTACCCTTCGAAAAAATCTAGGTTCCCTAACCTTTAATAAATATTAATTCGAATTTTCAAATTTTGTGGATTTAGCTGATTTTGGAAACAAACATGGATTTAGCACGTTTTGGAAACAAACATAATGAACCTCCAAAATTATTATAAATACAGTATGGGGATCTCGTCAACCCGAAATCTCAAGAGCCCCCGGGTGGATTTGTATCATACTTGGCCCAGGGGTGCACCATGACAAGTAGATGAACTAGTTTGATTTTGGGCGAGATCTGCCAAAGGTCAAAGGTCAATGAACTTTGTCTAAATATGCTATTCTTACCTCATTGACGCGTAATCTCAAGAACCCCCAGGTGGATTTTCATCAAACTTGGCACAGGGGTGCACCATGAGAAGTAGATGAACTAGTTGATTTTGGGCGAGATCCGCCAAAGGTCAATGAACTTTGTCTAAATATGCTATTTTTACCGCATTAACGCGTTATCTCATATTTAGGCGTTGTATTATATTCTATTGAATATAAGTTTTGTATTTATATAATGTTTCACCTCTTTTGCTGAAAAATGCTAAATGAATTAAAAATAATAAAATGATTATGTCATGGCATTCGTACCGGAAGTGAGGGAGAAATATATGACTGCCTCCCAAACATTCGAATGACTTGGATACGTCACTGTTTGTATTATATAAAGTTTTAAACTAATATCACTGTTACCCTTCAACAAGATTTCCAATTTACTCTATTATACAAAATTACACTTTATTCCGTATTATCAACATGCCCACGCGATGACTGTATTATGGTAATATAAGTAACGAGTTTTTTTAGTTGGTTGAATTCATGAACTTTTTGAATGATTTATGAATTAATGCGAGCAGCGGAAATTAATGTAGCAGATAAATAGACAGACCGCTAAATATCCAATTATCTAAGTTTAGGAGTTTGCCTCTGTTCCTATTCCATTTCATTTTCACACGATACAAAGCAGACCGCCAGAGTTCGGCTAATTATGGTAATGACTGCCTACTCGCCAGGGTACAACCGTGGACTGATAATTATCATTGTATACAAATGTATGGGTATAACTGGCATGATCAATTGAATACAAAATTTGTTAATTGTTTTTATATCGTTTTAAAAGGTTTTGTACATACAAACATTTACTTTCATTATTTGTTTTTGCACCTTTCTGTGTTAAACTATTTTTTCTATCCCATATTTACATAACTTAGGTTAATATTCATATTTCTTTGGAATGTCTTGGCATCAAGCCAGCAGATCATTGTGAAACCCACTACGGCTTTCTTAATACACTGTAAACTATTATGTTGTATAATTATCTTTCACACTAACATCAAAATAGAATAAAAAATGTTTAAAACAGATAATTTATTATTTTTGTTTACACAATTCTAATGCAAATTAGCACAGGTACGATATATTTAGGCGTTGTATTATATTCTATTGAATATAAGTTTTGTATTTATATAATGTTTCACCTCTTTTGCTGAAAAATGCTAAATGAATTAAAAATAATAAAATGATTATGTCATGGCATTCGTACCGGAAGTGAGGGAGAAATATATGACTGCCTCCCAAACATTCGAATGATTTGGATACGTCACTGTTTGTATTATATAAAGTTTTAAACTAATATCACTGTTACCCTTCAACAAGATTTCCAATTTACTCTATTATACAAAATTACACTTTATTACGTATTATCAACATGCCCACGCGATGCCTGTATTATGGTAATATAAGTAACGAGTTTTTTTAGTTGGTTGAATTCATGAACTTTTTGAATGATTTATGAATTAATGCGAGCAGCGGAAATTAATGTAGCAGATAAATAGACAGACCGCTAAATATCCAATTATCTAAGTTTAGGAGTTTGCCTCTGTTCCTATTCCATTTCATTTTCACACGATACAAAGCAGACCGCCAGAGTTCGGCTAATTATGGTAATGACTGCCTACTCGCCAGGGTACAACCGTGGACTTATAATTATCATTGTATACAAATGTATGGGTATAACTGGCATGATCAATTGAATACAAAATTTGTTAATTGTTTTTATATCGTTTTAAAAGGTTTTGTACATACAAACATTTACTTTCATTATTTGTTTTTGCACCCTTCTGTGTTAAACTATTTTTTCTATCCCATATTTACATAACTTAGGTTAATATTCATATTTCTTTGGAATGTCTTGGCATCAAGCCAGCAGATCATTGTGAAACCCACTACGGCTTTCTTTATACACTGTAAACTATTATATTGTATAATTATCGTTCACACTAACATCAACATTTAAAAAAAAAATTTAAAACAGATATTTCATTATTTTTGTTTACAAAATGATAATGCAAATTAGCACATTTACGATATATTCATGCATGTTTCACCTGTTTTGCTGAAAGTTGCTAAATTAATTTTTAAAAATTCAATGATTGTGTCATGGCATTCGTACCGGAAGTGAGGGAGAAATATATGACTGCCCCAAACATTCGAATGATTTGGATACGTCACTGTTTGTATTATACAAACTAATGAAGTTATAAACTAATATCACTGTTACTTTTAAGAAGATTTCCAATTTACTCTATTATACAAATATACACTTTATTCTGTATTATAAACATGACCACGCGATGCCTGTATTGAGTCTTTTTAGTTGGTTGAAATGATGATCTTTTTGAATGATTTATGAATTATTGCGAGCAGCGGAAATTAATGGATCAGATAAATAGACAGACCGCTAAATATCAAATTATCTATGTTGAGGAGTTTGCCTCTGTTTCTATTCCATTTCATTTTCACACGATACAAAGCAGACCGCCGCAGTTCGGCTAATTATGGTAATGGATGTCTACTCGCCAGGGTACAACCGTAGACTTATAATTATCATTGTATACAAATGTATAGGGTACAACTGGCATGATCAATTGAATAATAAATTTGTTAATTGTTTTTATATCGTTTTCAAAGGTTTTGTGCGTACAAACATGTACTTTCATTATTTGTTTTGCACCTTTCTTTGTTAAACTATTTTTTCTATCCCATATTCATCTTTCTTTGGAATGTCTTGGCATCAAGCCAGCAGATCATTGTGAAACTCACTGCCGCGACTCTCTTAATACACTGTTAACTATTATGTTTAATAATTATCGTTCACACTAACATCAACATTAAACAAAATGTTTAAAACAGATATTTCATTATTTTTGTTCACAAAATTATAATGCAAATTAGCACATTTACGATATATTTATGCATTGTATTGAATAGATGTTTTGTAGGGTTCGGTTCGTTATTCCGAAGGTCGTTATTCCGAAGGTTCGTTAGTCCGAATATGAAATCCGGTTCGTTGTTCCGAAGGTTCGCTAGTCCGAAAATGTCATCGGGTTCGTTATTCCGAAGGTTCGTTAATCCGAAAATGAAATAGGTTTCGTTAATCCGAAAATGAAATCGGGTTCGTTGTTCCGATTATTATGACATAGCACACACGTAACCCCTTTGTCAATTATCAATAGAACCAATTATCAATAACCAAGTAATGAAAATGCAAAACTCTAATTTCGGGAGAAGTTTGTTAAAGGCAACAAGCGATGATATTCGGGCACCGCCCACCTCCGTTTCCCCTCCCGTGGAAAAAGGAGACATGAATAATTGCCTTAATTGTGTTGCTGTTCCACCTGAGAAGCCACGTGCCGTCACGTCTTTCCTATTATAATGTAAGTGACTCGTAAGTGCAATTAGGACAATTTCATTTAATATTAGCACGACGATCTATATAGCTATAATGTCACTCTTGCTAATTCTCTTTCATTCATAGTATTTCATTAAATGGAATGTTGCAACTTCATGGTGATGAATATAAAATGCATATTCATGAACAATGTTGGTTTATTATTCACACAGTATGGCATAGCAAGCGCGTAACCATTGATCGGCGTGACAGCGAGATGTCACGCAATCACCTCACGTTCACATACACGTTTTACATACTTTTGAAGGAAGTACCCCCTCTTATCTACAAAGTGGAAGGTTGATACGACAGTATTACCTACAACTAAATCATGATTAGTCACAGTTTTTAGATTTAGTTTTTAGTATGAGACGGGACTAATTACGAACGTTAAGCAACAATTTAATTTTCACGCTACATTTTGTAAAAACTTGAAAGTGTATGAAAACAAGACTGAATCATGAGGTCAGACATAGTGCACATTACATACACACGAACTATCAAGTCCAGCACGAATTTCTCGCGGTGGCTAAAGTTCGAATTATCAAAGATGAATAATCAAAGAACATTAAAGTCACCGTCCACAAGTGAGCAACTTAATACGTAAAATGTATAGTATTTCATTATTGTAAGCTTATTTGCTGGTATATTGTTTTGAGTAAAATGAGTTAATTTAATATTTTCAGGTCGGTATCTGGCTCGGAATCAAAATTTGAATTGTGCTTACATTGCATCAATAGCCTGCACTCAATGGCCATTCATATTTATTTGTGGCGTTTTGTATAAATTACCCAACACTTCTTATGAATGATCTGCGTAGATTAGAGGGATACATAAGTATGCAAAACGTGATTCCGTCACGGTGAACGTGACGTGCTAAAGTGACATATCGTTGCAAGCCCCACTGACAAATTATCAATAAAGAGAACCTAATCTATACAATTACTAGTCTTATTAACTGCAATGAGCTTTTATTGCATACTGGACGAAGGAAATTGGCCAAGGACGGGAGTGGGGTTCGGGGTCGGGGGCACCTTCCTAACTTAACCTATATATTTGGTTGCCTACGAAAACCTGGTGGATTGAATATGAAATGAAATGAAATGAAATGAAATGAAATGGATTTATTGTCAATAATAATAATCAGTTCAATAGTACAAATTAATGAAATATCTTGAATTGACAAAAGGGGCTAACAAAATAGAATAGTGCTAATCGAGGTCAGTCCCGAAAATAGTGAATTAAACAAACAAAATACATTTCAGCTGAACTACTAGTAACTTATTTACACTATATACATAAATCGAATTTATATAAATTAAAAAAAATAATTAATATATACATACTTATATACATATACAATATTTATAATAATAACAGATAGATGAATAAATAAATGTATATTTATTTAATTATACTCGCTACAAATATACTCTTTTAGTGCTTGGCAAAAGCTTTTCCGCCTATTGTTTTCTCTTAAATTAATCGGTAGTTGATTCCACAAATGTGGTCCTGAATATGAAATAGATTGTTTTCCTACGTTTGTTTTAATTTCAATAACGTTTATATTACATTTCCTTTTTACATGCTATTTGGAGATTATAATATCCAGTAGGGAACAGGTATATTCGTAACATAAATAATGGTGATGGAGACTATACAGGTACACATAACATGACGCAGTGGCGTAGCCTGGTCGGACTGATCGGGGGGAATGCGAAAGTTTGGGGGCACATCTTATGTATTTATGCATTAAAACACATAGATTTGCTCTCATGTATTGAATGTTTGTATTGGCAAATTAATGGGGGCACGTGCCCCCTTCTCCTACCCCCCCCCCCCTTCCCCCTGTAGCTACGCCACTGACATGACGACTAGTGTAGCTAATATCACTTTCGCAAATTACATTTTACTAGTACAATTTCAATAAATTAAGTGTTATCAAGTTGTGTTATTTTATATGAATACAAATAAATGCGTTATATTTATATTCAAAAAAACAGTATCGGTATATTTCCATATTTTCCAATAACTACTGATCAAGTTTCAATCGAAAGCAGTTCTTTCTATAAGTCCTTAGACTAATGATTCAAAATGAAGACTTGTATTTAACTGGACCAAAACGGTGGCGTACCTAAAATGGTGTCATCGGGGGCACCAGTCCTGCCACCCCCCCCCCCCCCCCATTTAAGTTGCAAGATTTAAAAAAACATCGAAAAACAAATAGATGACAACAAAAACACGGCAATCAATATAGCTTTATTGACAGTTTCGCAAATGACATTACACTGATACAATTTAATAAAAGGGAGTATTGTCAAACTGTGGTAGCTTCAGATCCAAATTAGATAAATAGATATTTTATGGAAAGTGTTGGTGAATTTAAACATTATGGCATAGCACACACGTAACCCCTTTGTCAATTATTAATACTGTAGAACCAATTATCAATAACCAAGTAATGAAAATGAAAATTGTATTTTCGGGTGAGCTTTGTTGTAGGTAACATGCGATGATATGTGGGCATGCACCGCCCACCCCCGCTTCATGAACAATTCATGAATCCCCGGACTCCGAGACATGAACAATTGCCTTTATTATGTTGCTGTTCCACTTGAGACGCCACGTGCCGCCACATCTATCCTATTATAAATGACTCGTTTAGTGCAATTATGACAATTTCATGTAATATTAACACGACGATCTATATAGCTAAACACAACAAAAAAGTAACTCACCCCCTAATCAAAATAGCGTAACTTTTTAACAAATAGGGTTTTAGCAACATAACTTAGCAGGAATGTTTCTAACCTTATTGGCTAACGTCTCCGTGAAAATGAACTTGATCCGCCATGCCATGCATGAGTAAGCACACATTAAAGGCACAATATCACTTTTCAAAAGTCACAAGAGTCAAAAAGTGACAATTTTGCCTTTGATGTGTGGTCTCCATCCATGACTCGACGGACCAATTTAATTTTCACACAGAAGTTAGTCAATAAATGTAAGAACAATCCTACCGAGTTATTTTGCTAAAAACCTTTTCGTTAAAAAGTTATGTTATTTGATTAAGGGGGACTTATTTTTGTGTTGGGTTTAATTGATCAGTATTGTTGGAATAAACTCAACAAAGAAATAAGTCCCCTCCTGATTAGAATAACATAACTTTTTAATGCAAATGTTTTGAGCAAAATAACTCGGTAGGATTGTTTCTACACTAATTTACTAACTTCTGTGTGAAAATGAAATTAGTCCATCGAGTCATGCATGAGTGAGCACGCATCAAAGGAAAGATTGGCACTTTGTGTGCTCACTCATGCGTGACTCAATGGACTAACTCTATTTTCACACATAAGTTAGTCAGAAAGTGTAGTAACAATCCTGCCGAGTTATTTTGCTCAAAACATTTTTGTCAAAAAGTGACGCCATTTTGATTAGGGGGACTTACTTTTTTTGTTGTGTTTTTTAATCATGCACGCTTTTGTAATGACGGGGTGGGGTTTGGGGGTTGGGGGCACCTTCCTTACTTCGCCTAATTAATTCATTGCCTGCGAAAACTTGGTGGGTCAGTAAGTAAATTGCTATACGGAGATTATAATATCCAGTAGGGAGCAGGTTTATTATTGGTAAAATATGTGATAATGATGGTGACTATACATTCAAGAACATGTGCATATAACATGACGCAGTGGCGTAGCTTATCTATTCATGTTTTTTAAAACAGATTTCCCCGTAATATGTTTAGTATTTGTTTGGCAAATTATTTGAGGCACGTGCCCCCTGCCCCCCCCCCCCCCCCCTTTTTAACTACGCCACTGACATGACGACCAGTGTAGCTAAGGTCACTCTCGCAAATTACATTTCATTGGTAATTTTGAAATAAATTAAGTGTTGTCAAGTTGTGGTATTTTTATATAAATACCAATAAATGCATATTTTTATACAAAAAGCCTCGGTATATTCCACATTTTGCAATTATTACTTATCAAATTTCAATCGAAGGCGATACTGTGTATAATTCCGTAGACTAATGCTTTAAAATGAACTACACTGTTGGTCATAATGTTGGAATTTTTTTTTTTAGATCCAACTTTATTCTTTTTCCTACTTTTTGCGCCAAATTTATCATTTTAGACTAAAAATAATCATTACATTATGTTTCCCAACTACCAATGTACAATACATGGTAGCATGAATTTGCATTAATTAATTTATTCTTTTGTTTTGAGCTTTGAAAGGCAGGACCTTTGATGATTGGCCCCTTTCCCTGTCCAGAGCGTGTGTCTAACAAGTCATTGTTATTGGTCATTTTTCAGAGTTGGCTGTAAGATTTTCAACCAAAATTGACACAGAGGCTCTCTAGAACATACCCCGTCCAATGCCATTGGCTACCCGCCGAACGATGCTTGTGCTCCACCAGGAAGGGGTGTCAACAAGCATTGTCCACTATTTCGTTGGACCATCGCAGGTTAAGGTCTGTAAAGTCCTCAGATGTCGTCGAGAGAAGGGTCAATTAAAGCCAAGATTGTCTCTAGGACGTCTACGATTGACCACCAGGATAGATTATCGCAAATTGCTTAACCTGTGCCGTAGAAACCGGAAATGCCAAAAAGGAGCCTTCGCCGACTATGAAGAAAACACTATGGAATCAACGCCTTCCGCCAAGCTGTACATCAGCAATCCCTCTAACATGGTCACATAGCAAGACAAACTACCAAGTGTCCACCCAACACCATGCTACCAAGATTTACCGGACGTCCCTGGACTAGGGAGTGCAGAAGATCGCCGCCTGGACACTAGTGATAGGTCATCTTAATGGGTACTAGCCATACCACTGTTGGGACGTCACAAACTCAAGTCGTTTAGTGAATGCAGACAACTTGGAACTTCTCGCCACGTAATCGTCGAACCATTTGTCTTCCATCTGGTCGGTCAAGGATGTTATGGCTCGTACCCATTAAGATGACATATCTCTAGTGTCTAGGCGGAAATCTTCTGGGCTCCCTAGTCCAGGGACGTCCGGTAAATCTCGGTTACATGGTATTGGGTGGACACTTGGTGGTTTGTCTTGCTATGTGACCATGTTAGAGGGATTGCTGATGTACAGTTTGGCGGAAGGCGTTGATTCCATAGTGTTTTCTTCATAGTCGGCGAAGGCTCCTTTTTGGCATTTCCGGTTTCTACGGCACAGGTTAAGCAATTTGCGATAATCTATTCTGGTGGTCAATCGTAGACGTCACAGAGACAATCTTGGCTTTAATTGACCCTTCTCTCGATGACATCTGAGGACTTTACAGACCTTAACCTGCGATGGTCCAACGAAATAGTGGACATTGCTTGTTGACACCCCTTCCTGGTGGAGCACAAGCATCGTTCGGCGGGTAGCCAACAGCATTGGACGGGGTATGTTCTAGAGAGCCTCTGTGCCAATTTTGGTTGAAAATTTTACAGCCAACTCTGAGAAATGACCCATAACAATGACTTGTTGGACATACGCTTTGACAGGGAAAGGGGCCAATCATCAAAGGTCATGCCTTTCAAAGCTCAAAACAAAAGAATAAATTAATTAATGCAAATTCATGCTACCATGTATTGTACATTGGTAGTTGGGAAACATAATGTAAAGATTATTTTGTAGTCTAAAATTATTAATTTGGCGCAAAAAGCAGGAAAAAGAATAAAGTTGGATATAAAAAAAAATATTCCAACATTATGACCAACAGTGTATTTATCTCACTCTCCAAGGCACACTCGCGTACCTAGGAGGGGCCGTCTGGGGCACCTGCCACCCCCCCCCCCCCCCCCCGATTAAGTTGCAAAAATACTGAATATCAACGGTGAGCAAGACCTAGACAAATATAACACGGCAATCAATATTTCAGTATATAATTCCGTAGACTAATGCTTTAAAATGAACTATTTATCTCACTATCCAAGGCACACTCGCGTACCTAGGAGGGGCCGTCTGGGGCACCTGCCACCCCCCCCCCCCCCCCCTCCCCGATTAAGTTGCAAAAATACTGAATATCAACGGTGAGCAAGACCAAGACAAATGTAACACGGCAATCAATACAACTTTGTTAACAGTATCGCACATTATATTTCAATGAACAAATTCCATCAAAGTGAATATTGTCAAGCTGCGATACCTTCAGATAAATAAAGATAAATATATATTTTATTGAAAGTGTAGGTATATTTGTTTACATTATTAAAAGCAAACACGTAACCACTGGTCGATTATCAATAGAAAGAACCTAATTTATATTTTTGTATAGTAATAGTAATTACAATGAGCTATGTTTGTTATTTTGGGACCGATATGGCGTTGATCAATGAGGAGAGTGAGTGTCGTGTGTATTGACTTAGGTACATCGACACTTTTAAAGGGGTAGTACAGTTTTGGTAAGGCTCAACTTTAGTAACCAAACATGGACAGTAACATTATAAAACTAAG
The DNA here is from genome assembly GCA_037951105.1 of Echinarachnius parma. Classification (NCBI taxonomy): domain Eukaryota; kingdom Metazoa; phylum Echinodermata; class Echinoidea; order Clypeasteroida; family Echinarachniidae; genus Echinarachnius; species Echinarachnius parma. The sequence continues at coordinate 116,366 of JBAMJV010001337.1, read as the reverse complement.
CAAATATTAAATTTAGAACGGATTCAAAAGAGAGTCCTTAGAATAATATTGGGAGGTGATTCTATAACATACTATGTTAATGCTCTTTCATTGTGCAATTTGATTACATTGGAAGCAAGAAGAAAACAACTTTGTGAACAGTTTGTAATATCTTTAGAAAAACACCCTGTTTTTAATGATTGGTTACCAGTTAAAAGAGAAAATAGATACAATTTTAGAAAATCGAATAAATATGACACTTTTAAATGCAAAACTTTAAGATTTCAAAATAGTGCTCTCCCTTACCTTGTTTGTATTTTAAACAATATATAGTTCAACTTTGTATGATCATTTTTTCTTATACATGTATAATTGTGTATTTTGCTGTTTGCATATTTCTTATCGCCTTTTAAACTTTATAACTTTTAATATGTATGTTAATCTTTGCACTTTGTAACAAATGTACAATTCAGCCTTTGGCTGCCAACTATTTGATGAATAAACTCTTTTCAATTCAATTCAATTCAATTCAACTCCACCATGCTCGAAAGGTATACAAAATTACAAACGACTAAGTAAAAAGCCCGTTATCATTAAAAAAAAAAGAGCCATTAAAACTCAAGAGGGCGCTCTCTAAAAAGGCATTGGTTTCAACCATTTTTCATACAAAATAATGTATGTGATGTTTTATTAAAATAATAATTAAATATAGAGATCATCAACAACTATTTAAAAAACGCTTTTGAAAAATGTTGAAAAAGTGCAAGCATTTTTTATATTTTTTTGAAAAATTCATCTAATTATTTGGGTATATATTTATTGATATTTCAGCCGTTTTAGGGCCGATTTTGACCAAATAAATTTTATTCTGCCATTAAAATTCCATGTTCTCGCAAATTCGATACTCAGTTTTTCATTACCTCACAAAAACATTGTGATGAGCAGCGCCTTCTCTACCAAAACTAAACTACCCCTTTAATATAGAGGTCGTAGGACTATTTAGGAAGATATTCTGCCCTCATGTGCTGCTCTGTATCATGTTTGCACTTTTTTTACATCCTTTGTCTAAATTGGCATAATTTCTCTTCTCACACATTAACAAATTGTAAATAAACAACAAATGTTATAGCAAGTAAACTGAAAGACAACTCAACTACATTACTATTATACCGTTTGAAAGGCGCATTACACCCACTGGTATTGGATATTGACGTCGAGTTAAACGGACGTGCCCTGTGACGCATGCGCACTGATATTAACCGCGACGTATTTTCCACATGTATATAAATGACTTGCCATCAAAAAGTGTTCTGATCATCGTTCGCATGTATTTCAATGACTCCAAATGTGTCTGAAAACCACGTAGGTTCACCCTGATTACACCACTTACCGGAGAATATGGATAATATTAGTTATCTAAAGACCCTCGACACAATACCGGTAGTAATCTTAAATTTCATTACCGAATAAACTGATATTATGAGCCATCGTTTTCTGTAATTGTTGGTTGAATATTAGCATCGAATTAATCATTGTTTTACATTCGTACACTATAAGAATTGTGTTGCATAGCTTGTCGTCCAATCAAGCTTTGTTTAAAAACAATTAAAACGGTTGCTAACGCGATTGACTGCAGTTCATTTCTAGTATCTAGTGGATTTCTAGTATCGCACTATAGTATCGGCTGTACATCAATCCATATAATGGCAAGTTATTTTAAAATTTGAGAAAAAAAAAAATTTATTACAATGCTTTTATTACTTGTTCATATTTATGTTGAAATATTTTGTTATGTTATTATACATTATCATATTATTTTGTAAGTTTTCCTTTTTTTTCCTTCTCATTCTTCTTCTTTTCCTTTTTCTTCTACTTCTTTTTCTTCTTCTACTTTTTCTTCTTCTTTTTCTTCTTCTTCTTCTTCTTCTTCTTCTTCTTCTTCTTCTTCTTCTTCTTCTTCTTCTTCTTCTCCTTCTTCTTCTTCTCCTTCTTCATCTTCTTCTTCTTCTTCTTCTTCTTCTTCTTCTTCTTCTTCTTCTTCTTCTTCTTCTCCTTCTCCTTCTTCTTCTTCTTCTTCTTCTTCTTCTTCTTCTTCTTCTTCTTCTTCTTCTCCTTCTCCTTCTTCTTCTTCTTTTTCTTCTTCTTCTTCTTCTTCTTCTTCTTCTTCTTCTTCTTCTTCTTCTTCTTCTTCTTCTTCTTCTTCTCCTTCTTCTTCTTCTTCTTCTTCTTCTTCTTCTTCTTCTTCTTCTTCTTCTTCTTCTTCTTCTTCTTCTTCTTCTTCTTCTTCTTCTTCTTCTTCTTCTTCTTCTTCTTCTTCTTCTTCTTCTCCTTCTTCTTCTTCTTCTTCTTCTCACTCGTATTTTACTTATTATTCGTCTTCTAGTAGTAGAAGAAGCAGGAGTAGTAGTAGTAGTAATATTTTGTATTATTAATATTAGTAGTAGTAGTAGTAGTAGTAGTAGTAGTAGTAGTAGTAGTAGTAGTAGTAGTAGTAGTAGTAGTAGTAGTAGTAGTAGTAGTAGCAGTAGTAGTAGTAGTAGTAGATGGTGACTATACAAGTACATATAACATGCCGCAGTGGCGTAGCCTGGTGGGACAGATCGGGGGGCATGCGAATGTTTGGAGGCAGACCTTATGTATTTATGCATTTTTTAAAAACAGATTTCCCCCAAATGTTTTGGATTTGTTTGGCAAACTAATGGGGGCACGTGCCCCCCTTATCATAACCCCCCCCCCCCCCCTAGCTACGCCACTGACATGAGAACCAGTGTAGCTAATTTCACTCTCGCTTATTACATTTTACTAGTAAAATTTCATTATATTAAGTGACATCAAGTTGTGGTATTTCTTATATAAATACAAATAAATGCATAATATTTATATACAAAAAACACTATCAGTATATTTCCATGTTTTGTAATTACTACTGATCAAGTTTCAATCGAAAGCGATACTACAGGATGTTTAACAAGATCATTAACAAACTTTCCGACCATGTTTCGCACTGGCACCGAATTGGGTCCGTCGACGAGTCAACCAAGCTGCAGTGGGCCCTTGTCTACAAGCTACCGACGTCGAAGAAGGAAGGCGATGTCCAGTTTAAGCTTTTTCACAATATATTGCCCTCACTTACTGTTTTGCATCATATAAATCCTGATATTTTTTCGCGACACTGCGGCTGGTGCAAGGATGCACCAGGTACAATCGAACATTTATTTATTCAATGCCCGGCCATTCAACCGGTCCTTACTCTTTTGTCCGTATTATTGAATCGTTTGTTCCCATCTTTACTTTTAAATTTTGATTTATACTGGTCCCTTGTCCCGTGCGCAGGTGGTCGTAGCAGGGAGGCGGTGCGCCTCGCTAATTTTTTGATCATTAGTTGCAAGTGTGTCATTTATACTTTGTTTCGTACGAATTCTTTTTCCAATCCTGTGATTATTTGGCAGCATCGGTTAAAAAGCAGGATTTTATATGAATTTCATTATTATCATTTGTGCCACAATGTCGATGCTTTTTTAAAAACGTGGTCACATAATAATACTCTGTTCCTTTTCGATGATTGCAAATTGATTTGGTTGTTTTAGAGTTTGCATCTACCTTATGTAGATGCGTTTGTTATTACATGTACGTTGTATTGTTTTTACATTGTTTACTTCGGTAACAATGTTTATACTTGTATAACCTTTGTAAACAAACTTTACGTTTGTGTACTATTCTTTTATTGTAAACTTCTGACTTTTGATTTATAGTTTGTAAATAAAGATATCCTTTTGAAAAGTCAAAAAGTCTTCTTCTTCTTCTTCTTCTTCTTCTTCTTCTTCTTCTTCTTCTTCTTCTTCTTCTTCTTCTTCTTCTCCTTCTTCTTCTTCTTCTTCTTCTCACTCGTATTTTACTTATTATTCGTCTTCTAGTAGTAGAAGAAGCAGGAGTAGTAGTAGTAGTAATATTTTGTATTATTAATATTAGTAGTAGTAGTAGTAGTAGTAGTAGTAGTAGTAGTAGTAGTAGTAGTAGTAGTAGTAGTAGTAGTAGTAGTAGTAGTAGTAGTAGCAGTAGTAGTAGTAGTAGTAGATGGTGACTATACAAGTACATATAACATGCCGCAGTGGCGTAGCCTGGTGGGACAGATCGGGGGGCATGCGAATGTTTGGAGGCAGACCTTATGTATTTATGCATTTTTTAAAAACAGATTTCCCCCAAATGTTTTGGATTTGTTTGGCAAACTAATGGGGGCACGTGCCCCCCTTATCATAACCCCCCCCCCCCTAGCTACGCCACTGACATGAGAACCAGTGTAGCTAATTTCACTCTCGCTTATTACATTTTACTAGTAAAATTTCATTATATTAAGTGACATCAAGTTGTGGTATTTCTTATATAAATACAAATAAATGCATAATATTTATATACAAAAAACACTATCAGTATATTTCCATGTTTTGTAATTACTACTGATCAAGTTTCAATCGAAAGCGATACTTTCTATAAGTCCTGAGACTAATGATTTTTAAATGCACTCTTTTACTTAACTGGATCAAAACGGTGGCGTACTTAAAAGGGTGTCATCGGGGGAAATTACACCCCCCCCCCCCCCCCCACATTTAAATTAAAAATTAATAAATAACGTCGAAAAACAAGTACATGACAATAATTACACGGCAATCAATATAGCTTTCTTGACAGTTTTGCAAATAACATTTCATAAAAGCTAGTACTGTCAAACTGTGGTAGCTTCAGATACAAATTAGATAAATAGATATTTCATGGAAAGTGTTGGTAAATTTAAACATTATGACATATCACGCACGTAACCCCTGGTCAATTATCAATAGAACCAATTATCAATAACCAAGTAAGGAAAATGAAAACTCTTATTTCGGGGGAAGTTGAAGGCAACAAGCGATGATATTCGTGCACCGCCCACACCCGCTTCCCTTCCCGTGAAAAAAGGGAAACATGAAAAATTGCCTTTATTGTGTTGCTGTTCCACCTGAGAAGCCACGTGCCGCCAAGTCTTTCCTATTATAAGTGACTCGTTTAGTGCAATTAGGACAATTTCATGTAATATTAACACGACGATCTATATAGCTAATGTCACTCTTGCTAATTCTCTTTTAATGATAGTGTTTCATTAAATGGAGTGTTGCAACTCCATGGTGATGAATATAAAATGCATATTCATGAACAATGCTGGTTTATTTTTCACACATGATGGCATAGCAATCGCGTAACCAATGATCGGCGTGACAGCGATCTGTCACGCAATCACGTCACGTTCACATATACGTTTTGCATACTTTTGAAGGATACCCCCTCTTATCTACAAAGTGTTAGGTTGATACGACATTAATTACCTACAACTAAATCACGATTAGTCACAGTTTTTAGATTTAGTTTTCAGTATGAGACGGGACTAATTACGAACGTTACGCAACAATTTACTTGTGACGCTACTTTTATTAAAAACTTAAACGTGTATGAAAACAAGACTAAGTCATGAGGTCACACATAGTGCACATTGAACAGTCACGAAATGTCAAGTCCCGCACGAATTTCTCGCGATGGCTAGCCTAAAGTTCGAAATATCAAAGATGAATAATCAAAGAACATTAAAAACAAGGTCCACAAGTGAGCAACTTAATACGTAAAAAGTATGGTATTTCATTAGTGTAAGCTTATTTGCTGGTATATTGTTTTGAGTAAAATGAGTTAATTTAATGTTTTCCGGTCGGTATCTGGCTGGGGATCAATAATGACTTGTGCTTACATTGCATCAATGGCCTGCACTCAATGGCCATTCATATTTATTTGTTTGCGTTTCGTAGAAATTACCCAAACACTTCTTATTAATGATCTTCGTAGATTAGAGGGCTACATAAGTATGCAAAACGTGATTACGTCACGGTGAACGTGACGTGCTAAAGTGACATATCGTTGCAAGCCCCACTGACAAATTATTGATAAAGAGAACCTTATTCATATAATGTCTAGTCTAATTAACTGCAATGAGCTCTTACTGTATACTGGACGAAGGAAACTGGCGAAGCCAAGGACGGGGGTGGGGTTTGGGGTCGGGGGCACCTTCCTTATGCTAGGTTTACACCATGTCCCCGGCGGCCACGGCAGCCCCGTTTCAGGCCACCGTGGACAAAACAGGATGGACGTGAGACAACGCGAGGGGACGGAATGGGCAAACGTGACTGCCGTGTATTTTTTAAACTGTCAACAAATTTGCCACGGCAACCTATTAGCAGGCCGTAGTAAAACGGGGTGAACGCAACAAAACGTGACAGGCCGTAACAAAACTTGGAGGCTGTCCGTAGTAGGACGGGAAGACATTCCCCGACAGCTCACGGTCCTTTCCCGTCCTACTACGGACAGCCTCCAAGTTTTGTAACGGTCTATTACGTACTGTCACGTTTTGTTGCGTTCACCCCGTTTTACTTTGGCCTGCTAGGCTTCTCATCCGCACCGTGATTGCCGTGGCAAATTTTTTGACAGTTTAAAAATCTGGCCCGGCATCCACGGCAATCGCGGCCTGTCACGTTTGCCCATTCCGTCCCCCCACGTTGTCTCACGTCCATCCCGTTGTGTCCACGGTGGCCTGAAACGGGGAACATGGTGTAAACGCACCATCAGGGGGGGGGGGCTCTTCCCCCACGGCCCGTCTCGGATACCGTGGTAGACCGTGATATACCGTGAGAAAACTTGGCAAGACCTAACAAAATTTGAAAACAGAGGGAAAATGTGTCAAAATCTCACGGCGCACTACGTTTTTGGCAAACGGGGCTGCCGTGGCCGCCGGGGACACGGTGTAAACCTAGCATTACTTCACAAATTTTCGTTGCCTACGAAAGCCTGGTGGGTTAATAAGTAAATGCTATTTGGAGATTATAATATCCAGTAGGGAACAGGTATATTGCTAACATAAATAATGGTGATGGAGACTATACAAGTACATATAACATGACGCAGTGGCGTAGCCTGGTCGGACTGATCGGGGGGCATGCGAATGTTAGGGGACACATCTTATGTAAGTATGCATTTTTAAATAATCAGATATCCTCTCTTGTTTTGTATTTGTTTGGACAATTATTGGGGGCACGTGCCTCCTTCTCCTAAGCCCCCCCCCCCCCTCCCCATAGCTACGCCACTGACATGACGATCAGTGTAGCTAATGGCACTCTCGCAAATTACATTTTACTAGTACAATTTCAATAAATGAAGTGTTGTCAAGCTGTGGTATTTTTATATATATATATTCAAATAAATGCATAATATTTATATAACAAAAAACATCATCGGTATATTTCCACATTTAGCCATTACTACTGGTACATAATACCCCCCCCCCCCCCCAGGCCTTTAAGTTGCAAACTTAATCAATAACATCGGTGAACAAGTACATGACCATTATAACACGGCAATCAATATAGCTTTCTTGACAGTTCCGCAAATTACATTTCACTGATACAATTTCATAAAAAGTAGTATTGTCAAACTGTGGTAGCTTCAGATACAAATTAGATAAATAGATATTTAATGGAATGTTTTGGTAAGTTTAAACATTGTGACATAGCACAAACGTAACCCCTGGTCAATTATCAATAGAACCAATTATCAATAATTAAGTAATGAAAATGAAAACTGTATTTTCGGGTGAGCTTTGTTGAAGGCAACAAGCGATGATATTCGGGCACCGCCCACCCCCGCTTCATGAACAATTCATGAACCCCCGAGACGTGAAAAATTGCATTTATTGTGTGGCTGTTCCACTTGAGAAGCCACGTGCCGCCAAGTCTTTCATATTAAAAGTGACTCGTTTAGTGCAATTAGGACAATTTCATGTAATATCAAAGGGGTAGTTTAGTTTTGGTAAGGCTGAACTTTAGTAGCCAAAACCTGCACAGTAACATTATAAACTAATAGTTATTACTCCACCATGCTCGAAAGGTATACAAACATTACAAACGACTAATTAAAAAGCCTGTTATCATTCAAAAAGAGCCATTAAAACACAAGAGGGCGCTTTTTAAAAAGGCATTGGTTTCAACCATTTTTCATACAAAAGTATGCATGTGATGTTTTATTGATATAATGATTAAATAGCGAGATCATCAACAACTATTTAAAAAACGATTTTGAATTTTTTTGAAAAAGTGCAAGCATTTTTTTATTTTTTTTCTAAAAATCATCTAATTATTTGGGCCCCAAATAATTATAAGATCAGATATATTTATTGATATTTCAGCCGTTTCTGGGTCGATTTTCACCAAATAAAGTTTATTCTGCCATTAAAATTGCACTATCATAAAATAATCTTAAATTCATGGCAAAGAGCAATTTGTTTGAATGGGAGTACTTATTCGGTCTGCTGGTTTAATTGTCCCTCTTCTTTCAAATTGGCGCAAGCCAATTTTGACACTCTGTACAAAAAACAGTCAGTGTTCGCCCAAGCGTGAACGAAAATTTGTTTTGTTAGTGGCACTTGATAGATGAGACCATTGGGCATCCATCGACATGAAAAAAATCTTCTAAATATATAAAAATGTAATTTTGAAAAAATGTTCGAAAGTGTAACGCTTTTTTTGATACGCTCTGTATAGCTTATGTCACTCTTGCTAATTCACTTTTAATGATAGTGTTTCATTAAATGAAGTGTTGCAACTCCTTGGTGATGTATATACAATGCATATTTATGAACAATGTTGGTTTACTATTCACACATTATGGCATAGCAAAAGCGTAACCAATGATCGGCGCGACAGCGATCTGTCACGCAATCACGTCACGTTTACCTACAGGTTTTGCATACTTTTGAAGGAAGTACCCCCTCTTATCTACATTTAATTCGTTGCCAACGAAAGCCTGGTGGGTTAATAAGTAAATGCTATTTGGAGATTATAATATCCAGTAGGGAAACTGGTATATTGATGACATTAATAATGGTGATGGAGACTATACAACTACATATAACATGACGCAGTGGCGTAGCCTGGTCGGACTGATCGGGGGGCATGCGAATGTTAGGGGGCACATCTTATGTATTTATGCATTTTTTAAAACAAATTTCCTATCTTGTTTTGTATTTGTTTGGCAATTTATTGGGGGCACGTGCCTCCTTCTCCTAAGCGCCCCCCCCCCCCCCATAGCTACAGCACTAACATGACGACCGGTGTAGCTAATGGCACTCTCGCAAATTACATTTTACTTGTACAATTTCAATAAATTAAGCTGTGGTATTTTTATATATATAAATGCATAATAGTTATATACCAAAAAACACATCGGTATATTTCCACATTTCGCCATTACTACCTGATACCTGATTACCCCCCCCCCCCCCCCCCAGGCCTTTAAGTTGCAAACTTAATAAAATAACATCGGTGAACAAGTACATGACAAAAATAACACGGCAATCAATATAGGTTTCTTGACAGTTTCGCAAATTACATTTCACTGATACAATTTCATAAAAGGGAGTATTGTCAAACTGTGGTAGCTTCAGATAGAAATTAGATAAATAGATATTTTATGGAAAGTGTTGGTATATGAAAACACTATGACATAGCACACACGTAACCCCTTTATCAATTATCAATAGAACCAATTATCAATAACCAAGTAATGAACATGCAAAACTCTAATTTCGGGTGAACTTTGTTGAAGGCAACAAGCGATGATATTCGGACACCGCCCACCCCCGCTTACCCTCCCGTGAAAAAGGGAAGCACGAACTAGTGCCTTCATTGTGTTGCTGTTCCACCTGAGAAGCCACGTGCCGCCAAGTCTTTCATATTATAATTGACTCGTTTAGTGCAATTAGGACAATTTCATGTAATATTAAAGTGATCCCTTTGAAGTGTCTAACTCCACGACAATTTATTGGAGCTTCCTCGCTTCTCTTCTACCGTGTTGTTTAGCTTATGGTAAAAGAATAATAAAATAGGGTTAGATTTTTTTAAAAGTCCCTTTACTCTAAGTATGAAGATGATTATCATTGAAAATCATCATCTCAAAACCGTTGCCCAACGATTTTGGTAAGAAGTACAATTGCTGCAGCTGAACACACCCGGCCGGCCCGCCACGCGATCACGGACCTGGGCTGGCGGAGTGGATGAAACCTTCCCGATAGACAGGGCAGAGCAAGAAGTAGAAGTACCCGAGTGTTGAGCCGAGCGCGCGCAAATTCTGTACCGTCTGTATACACAGGTGCGGATATCGTCAATCGGACGATTATTACTGCGACTAATCTACGGCTGGCCATCAGTATTCGGTGATAAAATATGAATCAACTCAATATTCGTTTTGTTTTCACTAGGTAAACAGTGTTCGTTTTCTTTCAAACTTTCACATATCTTTCAATTGTATTGTACAATGATATTGATATAGAATTGAAGTCTCAAATGTCATTTTGTGTAATATCTTACACTTTACAGAAATCACTTTAACGAGACGATCAATATAGCTGCCACTCTTGCTAATTCACTTTTACTGATAGTGTTTCATTAAATTAAAGGGGTATTACAGTTTTGGTAAGGCTTAACTTTAGTAACCAAAACCTGCACAGTAACATTACAAACTAATATGTATAACCCCACCATGCTCGAAAGGTATTCAAAAATACAAACGACTAAGTAAAAAGCCTGTTATCATTCAAAAAGCACTATTAAAACACAAGAGGGCGCTCTCTAATAAGGCATTGGTTTCAACCATTTTTCATACAAAATTCTGCATGTGAGGTTTTGTTGAAATAATGATTAAATAGAGAGATCATCAACAACTATTAAAAACCGCTTTTGAAAATTTTTGAAAAAGTGTAAGCATTTTTAATTTTTTTTCAAAAAATCATCGTATTGATTTGGGGCCCAAATAAATACGATTGGATATATTTATTGATATTTCAGCCATTTCTGAATCGATTTTGACCAAATAAAGTTTATTCTGCCATTTAGCATGTTTAATTAAAATTGCATGTTCTTTCAAATTCGACACTCATTTTTTCATTACCTCACGTATAAATTGTGTTGTGCAGCGCCCTCTCTACCAAAACTGAACTACCCCTTTAAATGTTGCAACTCCATGGGGATGAATATTAAATGCATATTCATGAGGTATATTGCTAACATAAATAATTGTGATGGAGACTGTACAAGAACATGATGCAGTGGCGTAGCCTCGTCGGACTGATCGGGGGGCATGCGAAGGTTTGGGGGACGCATCTTATGTTTTGATGCATTTTTACACAGACATATATCTGCTCTTGTTTTGTATTTGTTTGGAAAATTATTGGGGGCACGTGCCCCCTTCTCCTACCCTCCTTCCCCCTGTAGCTACGCCACTGACATGACGACCAGTGTATATAGCTAATATCACTCTCGCAAATTACATGTTACTAGTAAAACTTCATTAAATTAAGTGCTGTCAAGCTGTGGTATTTTATATAAATACAAATAAATGCATAATTTTTATATACCAAAAAACAGTATCGGTAGATTTCCACATTTTGCCATTACTACTGATCAAGTATCCATAGTTCTCAATAGAGTTTTCACACCTTCCCGGGATCCTTCAGGCTACACAACAGGGGCTGTCAGTTCAAACTTCTAACTCAACATGGTATTTACAGAAACAGAGACGGCTTAGATATAAACTGGACCTCTATTTATTTGGATTTTCATGATTGAAACAACTACAATAAAATTATGACAATACACAATACTGATTAAGAGTTACACTTACGTTACTTATTCAGCTTTCTGGATTTGAGTAAAGCTTTTGACTCTATCAATCACAATATTATTTTACATAAAGAAAAATCTTACGAATTAAGAAGTATAGTACTTTCATGGTTTGAAAATTATCTTAAGCACCGCAATCAAATCGCATTATATAACAATGATTGTTCTGAACTGTTACAAGTTACATGTGGAGTACCCCAAGGATCAATTCTAGAACCACTTCTATTCTTACTATTCATAAATAATTCAGTTAATTGTTCCATACTCTTAAAGGGGTAGTTTAGTTTTGGTAGAGAGGGCGCTGCACATCACAATTTGTTTGTGAGGTAATGAAAAACTGAGTGTCATTACGTTTCACTAAGCTAGCCGTGATCTCCACCACGGTGGAAATCAACTCAACCATTTTAATAGCTTTCGTCAACATTCCATGCCCTGTTAACTGCCCCCCGAGACCTAGTGGTATTATAGAGATAATCTCCTCCGGTTACACGCAGTAAACCGATAAGAACGGTGTAAACGGTGATAAAATTCTACTAGAGGCACGAATCTCTCAACCTCTCCTCAGGCCTGAGAAGCAGATATTTTCTAACTTGGGTGAAACGTAATGCGAATTTGAGAGAACATGCAATTTTAATGGCAGAATAAACTTTATTTGGTCAAAATCGACCCAGAAACGGCTGAAAATCAATAAATATATCTGATCTTATAATTATTTGGGGCCCAAATAATTAGATGATTTTTAGAAATTTTTTTTTTAAATGCTAGCACTTTTTCAAAAATTTTCAAAAGCCTTTTTGAAATAGTTGTTGATGATGTCTCTATCTAATCATTATATCAATAAAACATCACATGCATAATTTTGTATGAAAAATGGTTTAAACCAATGCCTTTTTAAAAAGCGCCCTCTTGTGTTTTAATGGCTCTTTTTGAATGATAACAGGCTTTTTACTTAGTCGTTTGTAATTTTATTATTAAACTATTAGTTTATAATGTTACTGTGCAGGTTTTGGGTACTAAAGTGCAGTCTTACCAAAACTAAACTACCCCTTTACATTTGTGCTTTTTGCTGCCGATACCAATATTCTTTTTTCTCACAATGATATTAATACCTTGTCAAATTATAAATAATGAAATGAAACATGTATCACTATATGGTTCAATTGTAATAAATTGTCTCTTAATACTTCTAAATATAATTTCATTTACTACCATCATAAGCAAAGTGCTATTTCAAATGATTCAATAAATTCCTTAATAATTAAAATTAATGATATTCTAATTCAGCGTGTTCAATCAACTTATTTCTTAGGTGTAATTATTGACCAACATTTAGCCTGGAAAGATTATACTTGCCATTTCAAACAAAATATCAAAGAGTATTGGTGTCATCAGTAAATTAAGTCATATCTATCCCCAAAATATATTGATTTTTATTATATAATACCATGATCCTGCCAATTTTAATGTACTGTAATCAGCGCTCACCTGGAAACTTTACCCGCTCACCGCTAGTTGGCGCACTCCTTCAAACTCCCCACAGAAATACAATATAAATACTAGAAGCCCAACTGAATTTTGAAAAGTGCACTTTTCGACCCCAACAGGGTAAAATTCAATTTATTTTTTTAATTTAAAGACATCTATCTAATGTGAAAGCATGGAATCCTAGCTTCCAGGCGTACCCCATTATACTGGGAAATCCCATGTGGTTCCGTTTTTATTCACTGTTGAAGTAACCCATCTCCAAAAGGCGAACGTCCGTGAGGGATTATGTAGATATAGATTTAGAACCCATATATCTAATTTATTTTCTGTCATATACAGCTTATATTTTGACAATTTACTTCTAAGACTTGCTTCTCTCTGTATGCCAAACGAGGATTGTGTTTTATTTGCCAAATAGAAAATACAAACGTCCAAACTTTTACTGAATTGTTATGTTTGTTTAAAATTAATGTGTTATTCACAACCTTTGCTTTAATTACTTTAGCCGCATTTTTTAGGAACGCATCTATATACGCTCGTATTCCCGTACCACACACTTCAATGTGCATGTTAATAGGATAAATTGCTGTCTAGATCATAATATTGCATAATTACATGACCAAAGAGAGTATAGTTTTCATCACGGACGTTCCCATATCGCTCACGGACGTTCGCTAGAAACAAGAATGTTGGCAGAATGATCTGATCTCATCCAAAAGAGTTTCTATTCTTCGCAAATGGCTTTAAAACAGGGTCATTATACAAACAAACTTGAAAATTGCAATAAATCTGTTTAAATAGTTTGGTTTTTACATGGACCTGGTCGTTATAATGAGTCCTATTATTGGTTGGAATTGACTTAATGCTTATAGAACAATATGATGATAGTACTTTATCTATTCCTATTATATTTAAGCCAGAGACTATGCATACATCCTAGTCAGATATAAAAGTAGCATTTTCCAAGTCGCCTGGTCCCTCTTTCTTACCATTATTGTTTTTAATTGCAATTTCACGGACGTTCGCATACATTTCACGGACGTTCTCTGCCTGAACAGTCTTACAGAAATTGATGACAACATTTATTTGAATCTCCTCTAGGCTCCAGACCAATATAAAACATATAAATTTATCAGTTGATATGATTTTAGCTATCTGAATTGATTATAATGAAATGTCTGCTACTTAACTATCACTCTTAGTGGACCTGTGAAAATCGTAACCCCTAATTTTACACCGGCTTTCCTCGGTTGGGCACTCTATAACAGAAATGCCACCATACTTCTGTAAATAAATGATTTTACAACATTTCCGCAATCATAAATAACATGTTTAATCAAAATAAAGGCCATTTTCCTGTCACCAGAATACAGTTTCTCACATGAGTCTTAATGTCACGGACGTTCGTATTAATTTCACGGACGTTCTCGAATTGCCTATAGTGGTACCCAAGTGTCCAATCTCGAGTCAATTCCTTACAGAAATAAATGTAAGTGCCAACATAATTTGTTAATATATGCATATCACACGTTTTTATATGTGCAAAACCTTGCCATATATATTTCAGATGTATTTTGACTTTGGGAGACCCATATATAAAAGTTATTTTGGATTGTGTATGTTGTATTTCGATTCAATTCGTATATGGTTTATTAATTGAAAATACATATATTTATCTTTTCCAGCCATACATTTTCACAAAACATGAAACAAACTGAGGGTACCAAAAGCCATGAGCAAAGTAAATAATATACACGTAAAACTTATTTCTTAAATAAATACATAAAGAATGCCTTTTTAGATCATACATGTATATTATGTTTTGTATAAAGAAATATTAGACATAGAAACCATTACGCTAAATATTATACGCTAAACATATTATACGTGTTTGTTATTGCATTTTATTTAGAAAGAATATCTTAATAAAATGTAATAACAATCGCATATATAATAAATTCAATCATTTTAAGGGCTAACTAAAGTAACTAAACGTGATTAACATTTAAATCTAATTTGCAGAGATTATAAATTATTTTATAACATATTTCAAAGTTAAATCTTGCAAATAATCATGTTGATAGTTTCCGATGTTTCCTGACCCACATCTTGTTTCCTAATTGTTAACCTCCAACCGGTTTCAATGTTTCAATTATAATTAAGAACAAGGCTAACCTTGAATGGTTTATTATAAATATTGCGCGAGCTAAAATTTAGTTGTACAATATTATAATGATTCTAGCAAAAACAATATTTTTGATATATCAAGAAATAACAAAACAGACAATATTATAAGTATTATTACGATGAAGTCATCAAAATAATGCATAAATATTACACCAATCTTGCGCCATACAGCCATTTAGTTGGACTTAAATCCGACAGGCAGATGAGAAAACAGTCTCAAAGCCTGCAGCAGAGGAGGGGCCAACAGTCTCAAGTTTTGCAGAGGATGGGGCAACAGTTTCCACACACACCTTCGGTTGCAATGTTGTTACTTGTTACTGCGCCATATACCCCCTTTTTTATGTTTTGAACAGCTTTCTTTCGCTTGTAGGCCTGCGACTGTGCATAATCATAATCTTGGGGTTTGACTTCCTATAATACAATGTCCACGCTGCACAGGTGGAAGTAAATATAATATCTAGTGGTATTACAAAACAGCTAAGCAAGTTGATCAAATGTAAAACGAACCTCCGTGATGGTGACTAAAAGTCAACATATTCATGTGTGGTTGGCAATGACCTGGGTCGAAAGGCACACACAAGGGGCACCTGCTGTCAAAAAATTGTACCAGTACTTGAACTTTTACTAAGATTTTTGGGGCAATAAATGACGAACGAACGTCCGTGAGCACAACATTTCATAAGTTTGTTACAGTTAAATGACTTGCAGGAAATAAATCTATCTGGGATATGAGAGACATAACAATGTACTAACAACATCAAACGGTATCAACTTGCTGTGAGCGTTTAACATGGTAACATTATTAGAACAATGTTCATGATCGAACGTCCGTGAGCGAACGTCCGAGCGAACGTCCGTATTATAAATAGTTGTCAAAAGGCTTCGAAAATGCTTGATATAGCTTCTTGGTTAGCTGCTTGCCCGATAAAATTGCTGTACCAGTGTCTACGTGCAGATAAGCAGCCTCAGATTCGTAATTGGGTCTACTCATGTCGGACGTTCGTTTTCATCACGGACGTTCACGAAGATCAATTTTTGGCCCAAACCAAACATTGCATTTGATAGATAGTATTCAAATAGGCAAAATATTGTGGCCCTACTATGAGTCCATCAGACTGACCCCAGCAATTGATGACTAGGATGCAATTCGCTTATAGCAGTGATCGATGATAACAGACGACAGAACGTCCGTGACGAAATCCAGTATAATTTCATACAAAAAAATGTTACTCCGCGAGCAGGAGTAGCTAGTCAACAATTGTTGTAGAATGTGTTCAGTGGGTTCAACCCTTAGTTTTGGAAATAGTTTTTGTTTTGACAACTACCCAGATAGCAATTTAACGTTTATGTAACGTTACCATATGGTTTACATTATATTATAATAACGTTTACTTGATAACGTTGCAATATGGTTAGTTTGCTCATTGATTTAACGTTAATGTAACGTTAACATTTACGTTAACATGATGACTAAATATGAACGTTATGCCAACGTTAACTGGATAACGTTACATTATGGTTAGTTTGCTCATTGTTTCTACGTTATTGTAACGTTAACATTTACGTTAATATATTATAACTAAATATGAACGTTATGCCAACGTTTACTGGATAACGTTACATTATGGTTAGTTTGCTCATTGATTCTACGTTATTGTAACGTTAACATTTACGTTAACATGATAACTAAATATGAACGTTATGCCAACGTTTACTGAATAACGTTACATTATGGTTAGTTTGCTCATTGTTTTAACGTTATTGTAACGTTTACATTTACGTTAACATGATAACCAAATATGAACGAAAAATTAACTTAAAACCATATGGCAAATATGGCAAATGTGTCGGATAAACATATATATACTTATAGAAGTGCCTATACTTACATTATAACATTCCTATTCCTAATCCTAATCCTATTCCTATTCCTATTCCTATGCCTTATCCTACACTCGCTACATATCAAGTTTTCATCCACTCATCTATATATATCCTAGCTTATGTGAGAATATTTTGTTCATGGTTAGTATTTTGATAAAGTCGAATATATTTTATAATATTTACAAGTATTTACATTGATGAATCATGAGAACAAACATTTAATATGTTTGTTAGATAAGTTAGTTACATTTATTTAAAGCAATGAGTCAATAAAAGCATTGGATGAATTTTAAACAATCAAATTACTCGAAATTTATACCTAATTTGCAGTCAATAATTGCTCATGAATATTCATGAATAACAACCAGCGTTGATCCAACGTTGATTCAACGTTGATCTAACGTTTCAGATTTGTTTTCAGATTCAGATTCAGATTCAGTTTATTCAAACCATAAAACAAAAGTAAAAAATATAAATGGCAGTTTGATAATCAAATATTCAAAATGGTTTTGGACCCCATAGAAGCAGGAGTTTGTAAATTGGGGCCCTTTTACAATTAGTTATACAATTCTAAAGAAGTAATAATGGTAGGTAGGTCATCATTCACACCATACACACAAATATAAATGGCAATTTGATAATCAAATATACAAAATGGTTCTGGACCCCATAGAAGCAGGAGTTTTTAAATTGTGGCCCTTTTACAAATTATACAATTCTAAAGAAGTAATAATGGTAGGTAGGTCATCATTCACACCATACACACACACACCATTCACTCAAGCCAGGGGTGTCGATCCGTTTTTTAGATTGGGGGGCGAAATTTGAAATGTTTTCCAGAATGACCACTGAGAGAGAGTAAAAGCCCCACATTGGCATGCCCGGAAGTTTTATTATGTGCTCATTGAAAGTGTCTTGATGGCTCGAAGACTTGACTTTGGGGGGCACCCACATTTGGGTTTCAGACATTTGCTCCTAGCATGGGTTTTAAAATTGTATAAAATAGTGAACCTACTCATAACGTATTTTAAAAGGGCATAGCGAGGAAAAGACTGAGCCTTGCATGAGATATATCTGCGTGATCATGTATACTATAGTAGTATAGAGCCATCGATATAGTCTAGGGCATTGGGCTCCCATGAAACTAAGCAAGGGCGTCAACAACTTCTCACAAGTAGAGGGGAGACATTGTGAGGAAGCGAAGCGACCCAGCGGGGGAGGGTGTGTCCCCCTCCCACAGTAGGGAGCTTTTGTATTTTGGGCGTGAAATTGTGCGATTTGGTGCACACCTGAGACAGAAATTTCATGTAATATGAAGTATAGGTATGGAACCAAACATACATAATGACAAAGGGAGGGGGACACTCTGCTCCTTTTTCAAATGTGGGGGAACATGATATTCCAATTTGATTTGCGTTCAGCGCATATGTACCGAGATTTTTTTATTTTCTGTAACGGTGTACTATCTATCGATGAGGGTTTAATAAACTTCGTTTGAGAAATTAAGCTGCCCAACACATTTCAAAAGGTGAGATCCCGCAACCCAAATGAAACTTGCAATAATAGAAACTGTATGCGCGCAAAGCGCGCGGCAAAAAAGAGATTTACAGTCATTTTCAAAACAAAAAAACGGCTATTTTGAAGATTTATTATTGATAAATGTGTCTTTCCCCTCTTTGGCATTATATCACTCGATTTGTTTTCTTCCTCATTTTCGGAATTATTGGGGGGCGACCGCCCCCTGCCCCCCTCCCCCCAGGATCGACACCCCTGATCGACGCAAGCCCACATCGTGGGCACTGATATGAATACAAGAAGAGAATAGAAGGAGCGAAGTGGGGATAGGAACAAACGAAGATAAAGAAAAAGGTGAAATAGAAGAGCAAGTGAAAGTATTGGCATATATATACATCCTAATTCCAACAGATAATTTTGTAATCATATTTTTATGCAAGAGTTTTTTAACCATGCTGCAAATTAAATAACCTAATTTTCCTACTTCAAAGCTAGATAACAACACATATGTATGTTTAATGTCGACTAACGTTTCACCTTAATGGCTATTGTCTAGTAATGCTAATCCATGAAATTTTGTCCAATACCTTTGCAATGATGAGTGTCTAATAGAGCCTTAAATATTACATCATTCCAACAATGAAGTATTTTAACAAGGGTGAACAAGCGTGGACAAACAACATAACGTAGTTCAAACAAATAAAGAGCAATTAGCCTCAATTCCAAAGGGCACTTTATCCACTTGTGGTATTTTGGAGTAATTTTAGGTTTTTTATTAAACCACTTAAATGTCCACCGAAAAAAAAAAAAAAACATTTATGTAACGTTACCATACGGCATACCGTTTACAATATATTGTATTTACTGCTATTTACCATGTTTACATTATGGTTTGTTTGCTCATTGCATTTACGTTATTGTAACGGGTAGTTTAGTTTTGGTAGAGAGGGCGCTGCACATCACAATTTTGTTGTGAGGTAATGAAAAACTGAGTGTCGAATTTGAGAGAACATGCAATTTGAATGGCAGAATAAACTTTATTTGGTCAAAATTGACCCAGAAACGGCTAAAATATCAATAAATATATCTGATGTTATAATTATTTGTGGCCCAAATAATTAGATGAATTTTAGAAGGAAAAAAAAAATGCTTGCACTTCTTCAAAAATTGTTCAAAAGCGTTATTTAAATAGTTGTTGATTATCTCGCTTTTTAAATCATTATATCAATAAATCATCACATGCATAATTATGTATGAAAAATGGTTGAAACCAATGCCTTTTTAAAAAGCGCCCTCTTGTGCTTTAATGGCTCTTTTTAAATGATAACAGGCTTGTTACTTAGTCGTTTGTAATTTTGTATACCTTTCGAGCATGGTGGAGTTATATTATATTAAGTTACCACCCAAATAAGCTCAAGCATATACATACTCGAACTCAGCTTTACCAGAACTCCTACTTCCCACAAACTGTAACAGCATGGAATGCGCTCCCCAATAATATCTTGGCTTCTACATCACTAGGAGCCTTTGCGGGAGCAGTTGCCTCAATCGGCAATTAATGGGACACCTCACCGGTTCCCCTCGACTCTACGTCCTGACTGATGGACCCTGTCGAGTACCCAAGTAGAAGTAGAAGTATATATAACGTTACATTATGGTTAGTTTGCTCATTGTGTTTACGTTATTGTAACGTTGACCTTTACGTTAACATGATAACTAAATATGAACGTTATGCCAACATTAATTGGATAACGTTACATTATGGTTAGTTTGCTCATTGTTTTAACGTTATTGTAACGTTAACATTTACGCAATAACATGATAACTAAATATGAACATTATGCCAACGTTTACTAGATAACGTTACATTATGGTTAGTTTGCTCATTGTTTTTACGTCATTGTAACGTTGACCTTTACGTTAACATGATAACTTAATATGAACGTTATGCCAACATTAATTGGATAACGTTACATTATGGTTACTTTGCTCATTGTTTTAACGTTATTGTAACGTTAACATTTACGCAATAACACATAACTAAATATGAACATTATGCCAACGTTTACTAGATAACGTTACATTATGGTTAGTTTGCTCATTGTTTTTACGTTATTGTAACGTTGACCGTTACGGTAACATGATGACTAAATATGAACGTTATGCCAACATTAATTAGATAACGTTACATTATGGTTAGTTTGCTCATTGTTTTAACGTTTTTGTAACGTTAACATTTACGCAATAACATGATAACTAAATATGAACATTATGCCAACGTTTACTAGATAACGTTACATTATGGTTAGTTTGCTCATTGTTTTTACGTTATTGTAACGTTGACCTTTACGTTAACATGATAAATAAATATGAACGTTATGCCAACATTAATTGGATAACGTTACATTATGGTTAGTTTGCTCATTGTTTTAACGTTATTGTAACGTTAACATTTACGCAATAACGTGATAACTAAATATGAACATTATGCCAACGTTTACTAGATAACGTTACATTATGGTTAGTTTGCTCATTGTTATTACGTTATTGTAACGTTGACCGTTACGGTAACATGATGACTAAATATGAACGTTATGCCAACATTAATTAGATAACGTTACATTGTGGTTAGTTTGCTCATTGATTCTACGTTATTGTAACGTTAACATTTACGTAATAACATGATAACTAAATATGAACATTATGCCAACGTTTACTAGATAACGTTAAATTATACGTTACATTAACCGTTAAATTTAACACCAGAGCTAATCAATACATAACATTATTATTATAACGTTTGTCTTTTATCCGTTAACTATCACACCATAACTAATCAATATAATAACGTTACTACAATGTTTGTCTTTTAACCATTTAATCAAACACAAAAGCTAACCAATGCATAACATTACTACAACGTTGGTATTTTAACCATTCAATTAAAGACCAAAGCTAATCGATATATAACATTACTACAACGTCTGTCTTTTAATCGTTAGTTCAAGCACCAAGGCTAACCAAAATATAACTTGACAACAACGTCGGTCTTTTAACCGTTAAATTAAACACCGGTGCTAATCAATATGTAACGTTATTACGATGTTTAAATTGTAACCGTTAAATTAAACAGAAAGGCAAATCAGTATATAACGTCATTACAACGTTGGTCTTTTAACCATTAAATTAAACACAAAAGCTAATTACTTAATAACGTTACCACAACGTTTTTCTTTTAACCGCTAAATTAAACAACAAAGCTAACCAAAATATAAATTTACAGCAACGTTTGTCTTTTAACCGTTAATTCAAGCACCAAAGCTAACCAAAATATAACGTTACTCCTACGTTTGTCAGTCTTAACCGTTAGATTCAGGACCAAAGGTAACGAAAATATAACGTCACCACAACGTTGGTATTTTAACCGTTAACTATGCACCCAAGCTAACAGATATGTAACGTTACTACAACGTTGTAACAGCAATGGTAACCAAAAATCAACCAAAACAACCATATTGTAACGTTAGAATAACGTCTACCTGTTATCTGGGTAAGTAGAATTTTGGTTGTATGGATTTTAATGTATGTTCACAGACGTTCACTTATCATGGCCTTTCCTATTGAAATGTACCCTGAGATCATATCAATGCCGCTCTTCCGCCAATTCTTATGTGATACATGCTCCAGAAATGTAAGATAGAGAATATAGACATTAATGCCTTTAAAGTTGATTAATATTTTTTTTAATTAGGTTTAAAAATTAATTATTTTGTGGAAAATGACAATTTATGCTATTTTTCCACCTTTGAGGTCCTGTGGCATGAAACCGAATATTTGAAATGATATACAACTATATATTTTCTGAAAGCCTTGATAATACTATTTAATATGAGACCAAAAACAGGTATATCGGAGTTAATGGCGAGACACAGCAAATTATAGAAGCGCTCAAGGTCTGGAAATGGCCAAAAGTGCATATTTCAAAAATCTGACCCAACCACAGAGATAGGCCACGCCTTCAGCCGCGAGTTTTTTGAAAATACGTTCGGAATTTCATGCAAATGAGGTAGTACGTCAGAGTTTGTTCATTTAAATAAATTACCATACGCGAACTCATTGGATAAAATAACACATTACGCAAAAAGCTAAAGTAATTACGCATTGCGCACTCATTTGTGTTGCAGTTGCCATGGCATTTAAACACGCACTTCTCAGCAAAATTACGCTTCTTGATGCCAAAGACGCTAAGTATTTTAATTCATCTCTATTATTTTAGTTACGCGCAGTACTAATAGTGACGCGATTTCATTTAGTTAATTGCGCACAGTCAAGAAACAGGGGATTTCCCTACTAGGAGCAAAATATTGTTTTTCATTGTGACGTCATAACAGAGGCATACCATGAATTCGCGCCCGCGCGCGCATTATTATGAATGAATTTACGCTAATATTACCATGGCAGCCAGTCTAATTAATGTGACGAAATTGTAACTGCGCTTTTAATCATAGTGCCTGAACCGTTGTAAATTGTAGTGTCACAGATGTGAAAAGGGTTATACCGTATTGCATGCTGCGAGCTGATGTACTGTTGTGGATAGGGCATGTTTAGTTGTGTATCAGAGTAGTGTATGATGTGTATTTGATGTGTATTTCATGTGAGCTTGGTATAGCTGGTTAGCGCGCACACACGATCTCCACACGCGCACTGATCCGACGGACGTGGATATCGGAGTACGCCGGCGGTGTGTGGAAGATAGATAGAGTCACGTCATAGTTAAATTTGGGAGTTGGGTCTAAGGCCGTTGTCAGGACAAGACGTGTGTGCGAGCTAGCTGGATGCACCGAGACGGAATCAGGCGCATAGTCGAGATGTGCGCCTGATCGACTGTACAAACGTTAGGAGCTTTCCTCTAGCAGAATAAAGCCAAGGGCCACTGTAAAGGCAAACTTCTTGTGTGATGTGTCTGATTGGGGGAGAGGTGGCTTGAAATCCCTAGAGTATAAAAGAACTGAACGGGAGGTGGTTGTCGGGTTTGACCAGCGAGTGGATGGCTGTGGTGAGAATGGAAGACCCGGGAGCAAATCCCGTTGCATTGGTGGCAGCGGTGGGATACACTACGAGGATTTAAGCTACAAAGAGCGCCTGAAAGATTGGCCGAAACTCCCCGCAGGAGATACCGAGAATTTGAGGCTGAAAGATTGCCCAGAAGTCTTTTGAATTGCCTGAAATACGGCTTGAGGGATACACCGCCTGAGAAAGGGCCAGAGAAAATGGCGGACGTGTGGGAACGCACACAGAACCGGGCGATGGGAATCCCCAGGTTGTAGACACACACACACCGAGATATTACGGGGAAGGATGCGCTTCAATACAAACCACACGGTCTAGACTCCACGTACACCCCCGACGCCCCAACCCGCCACACACAGATCGGGCGATAGACACAACGGCACACACCCGTTATACCACTGAGAAGAATGCGCTTCCATACAGTGGGTATGCCAGGTCAAACCTGATGCTGGAGAACTACACGGGCTATAGCCTCCACGCACACCCCCGACGCTCTCACCCACCACACACACAGGCGATAGCCAAACCCGGGTTGTAGAGATCGCCCTCATTAACGATGTATATGGTGTATACAGGCATATTGATGTAAAATAGATGTTAATCAAGAAAGAACCTCCCCCATACACAGGCCCCCATTGATACGAGTGCAGTCAAGGTGCAGCCCAGTGCAGTGTGGGTGGAGATTGGGTTTTACCAGGGTCGTATGACCTCGCCACCATCACGTACGTTCGCCGACCGGCCAGGCTGTACGCCTAGATATCCCGAGGGAATTGTATGGCTAGCCGAGAGAGCTAAAACTGATGAAACCTACGTGATGAAAACGTAATAGCTTGACGTTGAAGACGATATAGCAGCGTTCACATCGATGGAGCCCCACATGAGTGCACGGTTTAGCCTGAAAAAGGGCACACACCCCATACCCCGTCCCTACAGATAGTTGATGGCCACATGTGAACCCAGGATTAACGGCGCACGCACTCTTCCGTTCCAGTTTGTGTATGCGGTAGACATATACAGGGAAGAGTGGCAGAGTGTGCACCAGTACCAGAAGGGGTGATGGATTAGTGACGTCAAGACTGAGTCAACGATGTCTTCTCGGTGAACAGGAGATGACGGACGACGTGTTCTTGGTGACGGAGGCAGGAAGTGACTGCCACACAAGGGAGAAGGCTCTAGTGCAGCATGGATATCGCGGAGACGATATGTCGCAGAGTCACATGCGAATACCACAGGTGTCGACCTACAGGGGTGATGAAGGAATCACACGAGGGGCAATTGGTGGTATTACAGGCCATGTAGTGCGGACATCAGGTCTAATGGCGAGGACGAAATGCGTGCACAAACGAGAAGCTCCCCACGGAAGGACGGCATGAAAGGCTCCCATATCTCAGCTCCATGTCAGAGTGTCCGTGTGGCTTTCCAATCCTGTCAGCACCAAGAGGCAGAGTTTTAGATGACCACGACAGTAGAGAGGCCCTCACCCGATTATCCACATGCTGTCTGAAGTCACCGATCGGATGGAAGTGGGTAGTCCATACGAAGCATCTGAAGCCATACCCGGAGGGAACGTCGACAAAGTCGTGGATCCAGGAATCCGAAGTAGTCTTGACTACTAGGAGGGGGAGACTGAGCGAGGCGTCCTCAACGGATGTACGGCATGTGTCGGAAGCGGAGATGACTATAGTTCCAATGATCCGATAGGAGACCTGGATACAGATAGCGGACGGAGGTCGCGTGGGCAAGCCTTTCACCGAAGCGAGACCACCACAGACGGACCCACGATTGAACATTAAATAAATTCAATACCGGAACTTTCGATTTAAATGATTTAAAGACATCCCGTTGTCTTTAAAAGTTGCAGGAACTTTAATTTATAAATTATGGACATTCCGTCGTGCTTGAATTTTTGAACATTAGGTTGACGTGATTAAAGGACATCCCGTTGTCCTCAAAGTACGAGAACTCTTAACTTGATTTAAGGACATTCCATTGTTCTTAAAATTGCCAGAACCCAGAGACATTTTGTTGATTGAAAGTCGTTTTGATATGTTGTGTATTGTATATAGCATTGTATAAGGGCTTCCATTAAGTAGCTCTTTCCTTTTATCGTTGTGATAGTTGTTGTTCTCATGATTGTGTATTTCTTTTGAGTTTGAAGAAAACTTGAAAGATTGTTATATTCGTGGATTTGTAAATTTATTATGTTTTGAATAGAACATGAAACGTTACCATTGATTAGTTTACTAGTATGCAGTGTTTTACTTGTATGTATTCGCATTGAATGATTGTTTATGTTTTATTGAGACCGTTACCTCAAATTGTTTAGGAGTTAGTATTGGGGTAAGACAGAGCTAAGATTTAAGTCTTAGGTAGTACAGTCTCGATGATGTATATAGTTTGATTTCTTATGCCCAAAACGCTATTAGAATTGATTGAAATGCCATTGATGTGACCGTTCGGCTACCATTCGTTTTGTGTCTGGAGATATCTTGTACGACCTTGCATGTGGTCAATGAGCAGTAGTTTTGTCAGGCGTATTGTTGAATGTTGTATATATATAGACATATGTTTAAAGTCAAGCATATATGATTACAAGTGGTTTTAATTGTTGTTTGTAAATAGAAAATTGTACGATCTTGCATGCGATCTTGTAAGTGAATTTGAATCGTTTGGCGTTAATTTTGGTAGATCGTGTTAAACAAGTTAAAGTGATTTAGTCGGCAGTTTGTATTGTTTTAATGTGATTGGGGAAAACATGTTTGTTATTGGAAATAAGGAAAGTTAATAATTGGGTTAGGTATTTGTATATATGTGGATGTTTTAGTTTGTAATGCTTGATGAGCATGACATACAGTTTCGGTTGGAAAAGTTTGATATGGAATTGCATAAGGGTGTTTTGAGAAATGTTTTGATTATGTTTTAAGTTTAAAGGAGAATGCTTAAGTGAATATTATTAGTAGATATTTAGAAAATGTTTGTGCAAGTTAGAATTTCGTCTTTCCGTATAGCCATGTAAGCCTGAGGACAGACTTATCTTGGGAGGGGGTTATGTGACGAAATTGTAACTGCGCTTTTAATCATAGTGCCTGAACCGTTGTAAATTGTAGTGTCACAGATGTGAAAAGGGTTATACCGTATTGCATGCTGCGAGCTGATGTACTGTTGTGGATAGGGCATGTTTAGTTGTGTATCAGAGTAGTGTATGATGTGTATTTGATGTGTATTTCATGTGAGCTTGGTATAGCTGGTTAGCGCGCACACACGATCTCCACACGCGCACTGATCCGACGGACGTGGATATCGGAGTACGCCGGCGGTACGGTGTGTGGAAGATAGATAGAGTCACGTCATAGTTAAATTTGGGAGTTGGGTCTAAGGCCGTTGTCAGGCCAGACAAGACGTGTGTGCGAGCTAGCTGGATGCACCGAGACGGAATCAGGCGCATAGTCGAGATGTGCGCCTGATCGACTGTACAAACGTTAGGAGCTTTCCTCTAGCAGAATAAAGCCAAGGGCCACTGTAAAGGCAAACTTCTTGTGTGATGTGTCTGATTGGGGGAGAGGTGGCTTGAAATCCCTAGAGTATAAAAGAACTAAACGGGAGGTGGTTGTCGGGTTTGACCAGCGAGTGGATGGCTGTGGTGAGAATGGAAGACCCGGGAGCAAATCCCGTTGCATTAACATAAACATCAGTACTTAATTAATTCTCTTCATTGAAAATTTGGCCAACTTCCATTTTGAGTTGGGGGGGCCTGAAACTCCCCACAGAAATACAAGAAACTCCCACAATTCCGCGCGTTAGCGTTTCACTTTTTGACCGAGAGTTGATCATCTTTAATTTAATATGTATGTAGGATCTTTGGCCAGTGAGTGACGTCCTATCGTTACCGAATTCGAAAAATACGTTACATGCGGTAAACTCTTCGAATTGCATTTTTGAAATAACATGACAGAAGCTGGATCCCGATCGTATATCTACAGCTCTACGATTGAATCGTCTCGACCTTTGTTTGAATTTGTGTTGTTTGTTCCGAACTACCGATCCAGTTACTACAGTATTGAGTTTTTTAAATGAGTTTCCAAGACAGTATCCGGCCGTATCCGAATTCTGATACGCAACGAAGTAGGCTAGCGCTATGCCATAATATAGCCAAGGATACCGGAACAGCGTGCTGGACTGCTGGCGACTGGTGACTGGTGTGGATGGGTGAGTCATTCATTTGTTAGATCGACAAATCTATCGCTTTCATGGCCTTTTTGACATTATTATTGTTATTTTCACTGTCGGCATATCGCTTTCATGGCCTTTTTGACATTATTATTGTTATTTTCACTGTCGGCAAAGAATGCCGACAGTGAAAATAACAATAATAATGTCAAAAAGGCCATGAAAGCGATAGATTTGTCGATCTATTCATTTGTCTGACTTTGCTTTGCTAAAGGCCTCTAAGTAATTTAATTATGTTACTTAGATATCGATGAGGATTTCGTAAAGAATGAACGTCAATTGAAGATCTGCCGACTGTCTGTGATCTTAATTTAGGGATGCCGCTGGAGCTCCGTACATGTCGACCCTTTTTTCGCGATAATGTCCGTACGTACAGTGTGTACGCCTTTCGCCTTGTTCGCCATATACAAATCGGTATAAAATCACAAAATTTTCCATGAATAAAAAGACAGATTATCACACAATCACAATCAGCAGCATGTGTAATTCACCGTTGTTCATATTTTAATGCAAATACACTTACATACGAAAGGATTCCTCTGATATCGGCAGATAATAACAGCGATAAGTCCGAGTGATTGAACGGGCAGACTATGTAATGAGGGCGCCAATGAATTTCGAGGGGGCGCTGTTGATAATCTCACTTAATCCTTATGCACCACCAAACGCCTGATCTGAAAAATAGTTTGAGTGACTCAGTGAATACATGGGCATTCAACCTATATCACCTTATTTGCGCATGACCGCGCCCACATTCCTTATATTTTTAAAAACGAAAAAAATCCATAATTTCTCCATCAATAAGTTTCTGATCATGCGCATTTAAGGGCATCTAGGTTATTTTTTTTCCAATTTTTTGAGCCCCTATTCACCAAAAAAGGGTGAAGGATAGCCACGCACGCCCCAAAAAACTGAAATAGACATGTACTTTGGCTTATGAATTATTCATAGCATCGCGAAATCCACTACGTAGCTAATGAATTATTCATGAATCACGGACGTGTTATGACTGTTACGTAGTGTGTATAGTATCGCTTTCAGACGCTAAGTATTATTTGTTTTCTATATTAACCCGTTCGTATATACACATTAGAGTAGGGACTATACAGTTTATTGTGTTTGTGTTTTTTTTTGCGAATTGTACAAAGCCTAGGTTATTCATTGATAAAAAAGAAAAAAAAACTTGAACAAACAAGTCAGTTCGCACGCTACTGTGTTACAGTATATTGCAACAAAAACAACAACGATCGTGCCTACGTGTGTCGCATGCTATGTACAGTAAACGTCCGCGCTGGTTCCTGCACCGCAGCGCGCCGTGGCTTCGGGTATGTACACGTCTCGCCAACGCCTGGCACAGCCGCTCGAGGCTGAATAGGTTTACTTTCAGCTGGCGTAGCAACATTGAGATTGAGGGGAAGGGGTGGGGGTGGTTAAAGAGAGGGGGCTTTAGCCTGTAATATGCGCTTGTTATGCTGTGGGGACAACATGTTTTGTTCATTTGGAAATAAATATGTATTATAATGATATTCGTTGACGTAGAATTGATGAAAGAAGTTTGCCTTGAAAGTAAGACTAGCATTTGAACTTCATCATGTTAATTGAACTTTCGTCGAACTTTTTTTGCGATCGCAAGCCACACCCCCTCCAATTTGGTTCTCGCACGGCCAATATCATATAGTTTCAAGCGCGCGTAATTTGAAAGCTCCAAAAAAGGGTCGTTTTTTAATCAACTTTGCACCTTAATATCTCAGCAATTAACAGTCGGAATAACTTCAAACTTGGTGAGAGGACATGTTGGTGTTCGGAGATTACAGTCTGGTAAGTTGTTTGTCATGATTGTGCCGAAATCAAAAGTTAGATTTTGTGATCGGCATCCCTACTTAATTGTCCCGTAATGGCGATTTGCATTTCACTGCGCAAAAAAATCACATTGTCATTGAAAGAGGTAGATCAACATGATCAACAAATCTATCGCTTTCATGGCCTTTTTGACATTATTATTGTCATGTTCACTGTAGCTGTTCACTGTTCATGTTCGCATTCTAGCGATAGACGCTACCCATCCCCATTACATGTGGGTACCTATACAGGTACCCACATCCCCACCTACATCAAAACGTAAGGTAGGGTTTCTCCCCGTTCATTCATTCCACTTATGACATGACATTTGTAATCTATAAGGTGAAATTAAATCATTGAAAGATGTGTTTTTGATACTTACCCACTTTTCTTGCTATGAATCAGCCAATATTTCACGTTCATTTGCCATGCAGTCGCGTCGAGCGCTGATCATCGCACACGCTTGCGACGGAAGTACCGTGAAAAGTGTGTTGCTGAAATGACCTTTCGTTAGGTAGTCTTCGTCCAGCCATGAATTGATACGTTGTAAATTACTTACGCACATTATTGTATGCCTGTCAAATCGGAAATAAAGTGTGTGCCACTGAGTGCGCTTGAGATGAAACTACCGTATTTTGCTTGCGAATTGTTGTTTTTCAAACTTTTAAAGAATATGGATTTAAAAATTGTAACGACTGATTTTTGAATAGAATTAAATAAAATACGATGGAATATATTTATTTTTTATGAAAAAACGTACACACATTAAATTAAATTATACATTTTTACTTTGCAGTTTTAACAGCCTTGCTTCCGACCAAAACAAGTTCGTATGATTGATGACGTAATACAATTTGCGCTAGCTACACGGTGAACGCCATTATTACGTGTGCGGTGATGCTGGATTGACGTGCAGTTCAGGACCAACGAACAAAATTGTAGCCCATTTCAATTTAGCTAGGGGCAACGTGACGCCTCCAAATGGAGGATTTTAAACCTGTCATCTAGCACGATCTGCAAAGTTAGGTGAGAAAATAAAAAAACTCGCAGTGATTAATTTAACGTCATATACAGTCCTACAAAAAAAAACGGGGGTTAGTGAAGTCAGTACTGCTATACGGCAGTGTGACTTTTGGGCATACTTGGGCATACTTGGCCATACAGTTTCCCATTCGCTAGTGTACATCGCAACGCAGGCGTGACGCTACCCATTCACTCTGCCTTGAGAGGCAATTAAACACCGTAAGTCTGCAGTAAAAGTGACTTTTACAGTTGACTTCGACTTTAAAAAAAAACATTTTTCGTACTTTGCGCGACATTTGTAATTGTAGCCCTATCAATACATTTAGGGCTATAGTATAATAGTTTAACTCACCAATCTCGTTAACTCAAGTGAACGCTACCGCGGAGCGGTAGCGTTCAAGGTCGGGCTCATACTCATAGTGCCCCCGAATTTATGCGCTAATGTGCACAATAAGTGTGCTTAAAATTATAGATATGATACGGTACTTACCACCCACGCCTGAGTCGCGATGTACACTAGCGAATGGGAAACTGTATGGCCAAGTATGCCCAAAAGTCACACTGCCGTATAGCAGTAGTGACTTCACTAACCCCCATTTTTGGGGTTAGTTGTAAAGACTATTGTTCATGAATGATTTCTTATTTTGTATTTTCTCACCTAACTTTGTAGATCTTGCTAGATGGCCGATGAAAAATTCTCCATTTGATGGCGTCACGTTGCCCCTAGGCCTAGCTGAATTGAAATGGGCTTCAATAATTTTCGTTGGTCCTGCTTGCACGTCAACACAGCATCACCGCACACGTGAAAATGGCATTCACTGTGCAGCTAGCGCATTTTTACATACGTCATCAATCATACAAACTTGTTTTGGTCGGAAGCAAGGCTCATCATCGACTGTTAAAACTGCAAAGTAAAAATGTATAATTTAATTTAATGTGTGTACGTTTTTTCATAAAAAATAAATATATTCCATCGTATTTCATTTAATTCTATTCAAAAATCAGTCGTTACAATTTTTAAATCCATATTCTTTAAAAGTTTGAAAAACAACAATTCGCAAGCAAAATACGGTAGTTTCATCTCAAGCGCACTCAGTGGCACACACTTTATTTCCGATTTGACAGGCATACAATAATGTGCGTAAGTAATATACAACGTATCAATTCATGGCTGGACGAAGACTACCTACTGAAAGGTCATTTCAGCAACACACTTTTCACGGTACTTCCGTCGCAAGCGTGTGCGATGATCAGCGCTCGACGCGACTGCATGGCAAATGAACGTGAAATATTGGCTGATTCATAGCAAGAAAAGTGGGTAAGTATCAAAAACACATCTTTCAATGATTTAATTTCACCTTATAGATTACAAATGTCATGTATGAATGAATAATGAATAAACGGGGAGGAACCCTACCTTACGTTTTGATGTAGGTGGGGATGTGGGTACCTGTATAGGTACCCACATGTAATGGGGATGTTACCACCGTGTAGATGATACATATGTTATGCAACTATGGGGTGGATCAGAATGATGATTTTTCGCTCCATTCCGCATCAAAATGAGTGATTTATGCACCTCCTCGACTTCTATCTGTGTTGTATCGCGACTTAGGAACGAGCGATGATCGGGCGAACACGCGGGTACGGTCTCCATTCATGTACCGCGCCCGCCGAAAAGATGGCAGATCTGACTCGCGCGCGCGTTTAGTACGTGGTCGTACGGTAATCGATCGTTCAGAAGTCGCGATACAACACAGATAGAAGTCGATGATGTGCATAAATCACTCATTTTGATGCGGAATGGAGCGAAAAATCATCATTCTGATCCACCCCATAGTTGCATAACATATGTATCATCTACACGGTGGTAAGTACCGTATCATATCTATAATTTTAAGCACACTTATTGTGCACATTAGCGCATAAATTCGGGGGCACTATGAGTATGAGCCCGACCTTGAACGCTACCGCTCCGCGGTAGCGTTCACTTGAGTTACAATATCGTGTGTCACTATACATGTCATTCTATAATTACGACGATTTGGGGGATTTTCCAACGATTTTCATCACTCTTCGTCGGTCTTTCGCGTACCTTCTTTCAAACTGCCGTACGTTAATATATGCACAGCATATCCGTTCAGTACTGTGCGCATGCAGTGCGTGCACGCTATACCGAACGGATGCACATTATGCAGTTGAAAAATGGTACGTGAAAGACCGACGAAGAGTGATGAAAATCGTTGGAAAATCCCCCAAATCGCCGAAATTAAAAGCTGACATGAAGTGAGACACATGAGATTTGTGAGTTAATATAGCATAGTAGCTCGAAATATATTGATCGGACTACAAAATGCGCATAAAAAGGCACATTTTAATGAAATTTTCACTGACAGTAATTTACTTTCCGTAAGTAACTTTTACTGGTGACTTGCGGTGTTCTTGGATCGCACCGCCGACAGAATCAGTAGCGTCTATCGCTAGAATGCCGACAGTGAAAATGACAATAATATTGTCAAAAAGGCCATGAAAGCGATAGATTTGTCGATCTACACTAATATGTGATGAAACTTGCCGCTAGATAAAAATTATGATTTGTAGCTCGATTCCTATTTAAAATCTGTGATTTCGGCACCATCCCGAATTTTCCGTCAGATCTGACGCGTTAGACCCCCACATCGGCATCCGAAATTCACAAAAACATTTCCGACAGATTTAGAATTAAAAATCGTACAAATCTCTTAAAACTGTACTCACACATTGAGAAAAAAGGCAGATTCCGACACATCTACAAAGTAAATGGTCCACTCAGGACTTTCGTAAGCCCATTCACAAGGATATTCACGGAACGTGCGCTAGTAGTATAAGTATCCACTATTATTATTATTATTCGCCAAAGTGTTAGAGCCAGGGTTGGCGATTTAAATGGCCTCGATTTAATTTTAAAAATGACTGATTTAAATTGCTATAGACTTGTGTGTTGTAGAAAATATGTTTGCTTTTGTTTTGTTTTTAATGTTAGAAATATTAAAAAATATATGAATTGTAATATATTTGCCCTCCAGTTATGCTTAAGACAGGGCTCGACACTGGCACTTGCCCGCTTGCCCGGGGCAAGTAAAAATTGATGTCGGGCAAGTAAAATTTCGTAAATGGTTTGCTTGCCTGATTGGGCAACTTAACTTTCTCTTTAGCTGCGAGAGTAGAATGTTATTCCTTACATGTAGATCTCATATAGAAGTAAGCGGGCAAGTAAATTTTGTGTTTGGGCAAGTAAAATTTGAACATTTATGATTTTACTTGCCCGAACGGGCCAGTAGAGAAAAAAGTTAGTGTGGAGGCTTGCTTAAGATACTACAAAATTATTAAAGCAGGGCCCAATAATTGACACTTGCAATTGCCCACTTGCCCAGGGCTAATATTGGGCAAGTAAAAGTACATAAAATGGTCTTATTTGTTTGCCATGTTGCCAATAGGGCAGCTAAAGTGATCAAATACGAGTGCAAAACTGTAATTCCTAATGTTTCAACTTCATCTAGAAGAATAGGGCAAGTACACTTTCTGTTTGGGCAAGTAAGGTCAAATAAAACATGATTTTACTTTAACGATTAGGGCAGTAGTGGAAAAGGTTAGTCTGCATGCTGGAAATAATCATAAAAATCAGTCTCGGGTTTAAAAAAATCATACATAAAATTTACTCTTAGGTTTTTATAAAATCATACTATTGATAAAAATCATTAAAAAATCAATAGGAATCATAAAAAGTTGAATGAAATCACTCTTCGGCTTAGATAATTGATAACAATCGCTCTTAGGTTTAAAAAAATCTGAAAAATCTGAAAAATGTAAATAAAATATTTTTTGTGTGTTTGGTAGTAGGGCAATTCCATAAATATGTCAACCAGGTGACCAACTTTTCAAAATGATCAAATTAAACTAAGTAATACATCATATTAAAGTTAAATGTATGAACTTTCAGAAATCAGTAGTTAAATATATTTTCTCCCAAGGTCAAGGTCACAAGATCCTTTCAAAGTGAGGAAAAAATTTGATACTTTCTTATTACCATGATGATGTATAATTCAATTTACTAAATATTGACATTATAAAAGGTGATTACAAAACATTAACAGTGGTAGATTTGAAGATAATAACCTAGTGAACAACAAATCTGAAGTGGAATTGAATTTGGCTCTTTCAATTATTTTTTATTGTAAATCAATGTTAACATTCTTTTGGTCGTGTACGTCCGTAACGAAAAAACACATTATTTCAATTTTTCATGAAGACGAACAATTCAATAAAAATGAAAATGTTAATGCAAAGCAAGCTCAAGACCCTCTACTAAAATAGTGCATTAGAGTTCTCCAAAATCACTAATTAAGTAATTATTTGATATACAAATGTGTACGTCCGTAACGTACGTCCATAACGTACGTCCGTAACGGAATCCACCCCCTCTTTGACATTTCATGTGATAATTCTACAACGCTCATAGGTATCGCTGTGCAGCTTCATTAGTTTTTTTCATTGAAATATTACGCAACTTTTGAGACCAAATTTGCAACGAACAGGTATACCGTTGCAAAGTCATGTGACCTTTTGTAAGTGAATGTCAGCTAAGAAATGCTAAATTTCGTGATTTGTGTACAAATCCTATGGAAATTAGGTAATTATAAGATTCATTTATAAACCCTTCATTTTTAGCTCATCCGGCCCGAAGGGCCCGATGAGCTTATGCCATGCCGTGGCGTCCGTCGTCCGTCCTTCCGTCCTTCCGTCCTTCCGTCCGTCCGTCCACAGTTTTCAAAATGCTTCTTCTTCGTTATTTTTCAACCGATTTTGATTCTGATTGTTTCATAAGATACGGCTAGGAGGGGGATTTAAAACTTCTACACAGAATCGTGAAATTCATTATATATGCTAATTTATGCAAATGTATTCGAAATCACAAAAAATGCTTCTTCTCCTTCATTTCTTGACCGATTTTGATTTGGTTTGCTTTATCTGGTAGAGCTAAATTTGGTACACTAAACTTCTACACAGAATTTTGAAATTTTTCTCCATTAATTAATTATGGTAATTTATGCAAATTTATTCAAAAAATCACAACAAATGCTTCTTCTCCTTCATTTCTCGACCGATTTTGATTTGGTTTGCTTTATCTGGTAGAGCTAACTTTGGTACACTAAACTTCTACACAGAATTTTGAAATTTTTCTCCATTAATTAATTATGGTAATTTATGCAAATTTATTCAAAAAATCACAACAAATGCTTCTTCTCCTTCATTTCTCGACCGATTTTGATTTGGTTTGCTTTATGTGGTAGAGCTAACTTTGGTACACTAAACTTCTACACAGAATTTTGAAATTTGTCTCCATTAATTAATTATGGTAATTTATGCAAATTTATTCCACAAATCACAAAAAATGCTTCTTCTCCTTCATTTCTCGACCGATTTTGATTTGGTTTGCTTTATCTGGTAGAGCTAACTTTGGTACACTAAACTTCTACACAGAATTTTGAAATTTTTCTCCATGAATTAATTATGGTAATTTTTTATTTATTTATTTATTTATTTATTTATTTATTCATTTATTTGTATTATTTTTTTATTTATTTATTTATTTTTTTTTTTAATTTATTATTTTAAATTTTTTTTTTTATTTTTTATTTATTTATTTTTTTTTTTTCCCATGTCCCTTCTGGGGCGTCAAATCTATATTTTTTTCACTCTATTTTTTTTTTTATTAATTTTTATGTCCCTTCCAGGGCATCACATTTTTATTTTTTGACCAGTTGAAAAGTGTACCACATGAAATTTGCGATATTTGATGTTGCGAGATGCCGGATGAGCGCTACGTCATTGACGTTCTGGTTTTCCATTCTAATCATTGGCATTATTTAATTTTAGTCTAAAATTGATTGGACCATGGTCAATAATCAATTTCATCGGAAAAAACAATGAAATACATAAGAAATTCACAAAACAAGGAAATACAAAGAAATCATTTTGGCTCTGGCTTTTTTTTTTGTTGGAAAATTATTAATTATGTCAAAAAAGAATTTTTATGCATAAAACTAGTATAATTTCCAAGAAATAATTTGTGACCCATAGACTTTGCACTTGTACGTCCGTAACGGACACTTTGTACGTCCGTAACTGTACGTCCGTAACAAAGAAGCAGTCTAATTAATTCTTAATTAGAAGTGAAAATAATTCTTTTTTTTTGGTGATTCTCATGATCATTTAACATCTAAATGAAATGATTATGTATCATTTCAATGGAATGTATCTCACAATTCACAGAGTTTTACATTTTAAATTCAAATGTCAGAAAAATCACTTTCTCTGCGTACGTCCGTAACAGTGATGTTTTCAATTATTTCAAGGTCGTAATGCTGATAATATTGCATACAAGTTTGCAATAATTGAACCCTCAGTGAATGTCATACATATAGCACACTAGACATCTTGAGTAATTCCCACACTGACTGGAATAGCTTATATAAGTGTCTGAAATGTACGTCCGTAATTATGGAATTGCCCAGTACTTGTTTGAATTCATGATTTCCCCTACCCTGGGCTTAGAGCTACTTGAATTGAGCTTGTCGGTTTCAATTACCCTTAAAGGGATCTAGTAACTTTGTTGAGATGTGCAAAAACTGATGAATGGTTGATGCAATGTATACTGTTGTTATCTCATATGTCCTCAGGGTATTGTGTGAAAATTTCAGGTCAAATGGACAATGTATGGCCAAGTAATGAGCGAAAATGCAAAGTGATATTGGGTGATATTCACCAACTCACTGCATTCACTTTGTACAGGGATGAAAATCTCGCCCGGAGATTTTCTTATCTAAATACTTCAATCATACATATCTTTGTAATGAAAGGGAAATTTGAAAAACCGAAAGCTGTCCCATGATTTTATTGTTAATACGAATACAACAAGGTATAAAGGAACCGCTAGAATTACAATTTTATTTTGAGGATTTGGACAATGTTACTAAGTCCCTTTAAAAGCATTTTTGTAAACAAATCATACAAATTACAAAACTCTGGTACAAAATACTTGTTTAATGAATACAAAGTAATACAAAAAAGTACCCAAAATCAATGATTAGCATATGTTCCATCTAGATGGCCCCTGTTACACATGCGTCGGCTTTAAAAACCGGCCCCGGGGCCGGTCTCACGCCTGCAATTTGAAGCCGCCTCGAGATCATTAAACCCCTGTTACACATGGCAGAACCCCTGTATTCACAGGATTCATGTTGATCGGGCCTCATACCCATATACGGCTCTGCTCATACCATATCAGTTTTGGCATCCGCGCGCCCTTTTATCCCATATTAGGCAGATTATGCTAACACTTCCTTATAATTCCTGATTGCGCACAGTATGCGAGCGCTGCAAGCGCATTTGCATATAAAAGCCGGCCCGAGTCCAACTTACCCCTGTTATACATACCGATTGTGGGACTGAGGGCGGCTTCAAACCACATCCAGAGGTGGACAGAAATGGAGCCGGCCTCGGGTCGGCTTTTCAAAATTGACCCCTGTTACACATACATGTACATGGGGCCGCCTCCGGAGGCGGCCTCAGTCCACTTCAGAGGTATGTGTAACAGGGGTCAAAGTCCTTTCTTTCGATAGTTTTAATGCACTGTATAGCCTATGGGGGTATACAAGGTATACAAAATTACAAACGACTAATTAAAAAGCCTGTTATCATTCAAAAAGAGCCATTAAAACACAAGAGGGCGCTTTTTAAAAAGGCATTGGTTTCAACCATTTTTCATACAAAAGTATGCATGTGATGTTAATGATTAAATAGTGAGATCATCAACAACTATTTAAAAAACGCTTTTGAAATTTTTTGAAAAAGTGCAAGCATTTTGAAATTTTTTTTCTAAAAATCATCTAATTATTTGGGCCCCAAATAATTATAAGATCAGATATATTTATTGATATTTCAGCCGTTTCTGGGTCGATTTTCACCAAATAAAGTTTATTCTGCCATTAAAATTGCATGTTCTCTCAAATTCGACACTCAGTTTTTCATTACCTTACAAAAAAATTGTGATGTGCAGCGCCCTCTCTACCAAAACTAAACTACCCCTTTAACACGACGATCTATACCGCGCGTATCAAAAAAAGCGTTACACTTTTGACAAAATTGTCAACATTACATTTTTATATATTTATAAGATTTGTTCATGTCGATGGATGCCCCATGGTCTCATCTATCAAGTGCCACTAACAAAACAAATTTTCGTTCACGCTTGGGCGAACACTGACAGTTTTTGTACAGAGTGTCAAAAATGGCTTGCGCCAAATTGAAAGAAGAGGGACAATTAAACCAGCAGACTGAATAAGTACTCCCATTCAAACAAATTGCTCTTTGCCACGAATCTAAGAATATTTTATAATTGTGTAATAATTTTGTGGCAATTTTCTATCATAATTTAACTGATTTCATTGTTTTATATGCATGGGTGAGAATCAATAATGGGTAATTACTTCAAGATCTTTTTTAAAGCACAGACACATCAAAACCACATGCCAGTCATTCATTCAAAAAGTACCAAATCAATTAATCTTCAAATCATTCAACCGATTCATCAATCAATCAATGAGA
Organism: Echinarachnius parma; assembly: GCA_037951105.1. Taxonomy (NCBI): domain Eukaryota; kingdom Metazoa; phylum Echinodermata; class Echinoidea; order Clypeasteroida; family Echinarachniidae; genus Echinarachnius; species Echinarachnius parma. The sequence continues at coordinate 76,767 of JBAMJV010001337.1, read as the reverse complement.
AATCAACCAATCAATCAATCCATCCATCATTTAATCGATCAATCCATTCATCAATCAATCCAGCAATCCATCAATCCATCCATCAATCAATCAATCCATCAATCAATCAATCAATCAATCAATTAATCAATCAATCAATCAATCAATCCATCCATCCACCCATCAATCCATTAATCAATCCATCAATCAATCCATCAATCTATCAATCCAATCAGCCCATCAATCTATCAACATGAATATTCGTTCATGCATGCTTCTGGGTCATCTTTTGTATGTGTCACACTCGAAAGGATTTGCATCGTTAATGAGGACAGGCTGGAAATTTTGTCATTAACGATGCAAATCCTTTTATTATCTATCAATCTATGGCTTATTTATTCTAACCTATGCATAAAGCAATGAAATCATTTAAATTATGATAGAAAATTGCCAAAATTATTACACTATCATAAAATAATCTTAAATTCATGGCAAAGAGCAATTTGTTTGAATGGGAGTACTTATTCGGTCTGCTGGTTTAATTGTCCCTCTTCTTTCAAATTGGCGCAAGCCAGTTTTGACACTCTGTACAAAAACAGTCAGTGTTCGCCCAAGCGTGAACGAAAATTTGTTTTGTTAGTGGCACTTGATAGATGAGACCATTGGGCATCCATCGACATGAAAAAATCTTCTAAATATATAAAAATGTAATTTTGAAAAAATGTTCGAAAGTGTAACGCTTTTTTTGATACGCTCTGTATAGCTTATGTCACTCTTGCTAATTCACTTTTAATGATAGTGTTTCATTAAATGAAGTGTTGCAACTCCTTGGTGATGTATATACAATGCATATTTATGAATAATGTTGGTTTACTATTCACACATTATGGCATAGCAAAAGCGTAACCAATGATCGGCGTGACAGCGATCTGTCACGCAATCACGTCACGTTCACCTACAGGTTTTGCATACATTAGTATAAATAGTCGTTAATTATGTATTTATATATTAAGCCGTGTCCTTCATGATTCTGTAAAGGCCCAGTCCCATACTGACGATTTTCACGGCGAATCGCAACGATTTGACATTCGTCGAGAAAATCGCTTAGGTCGTGTTGCATCGTGTTACATCGTATCGGTTCTTCCCCAAAAACTGTTGCGCATCGTGAAGAAAATCGTGAAAGCGGAGCAAAAATCGCCGTCTTCAACTGTTCAAAACAATCGCCACGCCACGACGATTTTCACCAAAAATCATTGTATTTACCGTTGCATATTCGTGTCAAGTCGTTCCACATCGTTGCAATTCGTTGCGACTCGTATCTCTTCGTTGTGAAGATTGCCGCTTTCTGTTTTTGAACTGACCATGGGCGTAGAGACTTACGTAATACCTATTCATCACGAGGGGGGGGGGGGGGGAGGGGGTGAATGAATAGATTATCCCCCTGTTGAATGACAGATCTACGCCCATGGAACTGACTAAAACAAGACCGATTGTTCATATTGTGCACTGCCCGATTGTTCCATACAAAGAATGTGAGGAAATCGTTGCGACATGGCGATAGTTTTGAACAGTTTAAAACATTTGTTGTGCTAACATGATTCATGGCGTTCTTCGCGATGCGCAACGGTTCGAAGAACGAATTACAACGACTCGCAATGAACTACAACGACTCGCGACGACTCAAGCGATTTTCTCCACGAATGATAATTCGTTGCGAGTCGCCGTAAAAATCGCCACTACGGGACCACAACTTTTTTTCTGCCACGATTTTTCTACCGCAATGGTTAAAGACAAAAGAAGGACGAACTGACTCGTCGAACAACGACGAAGAACGAATATTCGTCTTGAATCGCCGTACAATTATTCCCATTTCCCAATTCGTTGTTAAATCGTGGCTCAATCGAGTCGATTCGTTCTAGTAAATCATTGCGAGTCGTTGCGAGTCGCCGTGAAAATCGTCAGTATGGGACTGGGCCTTATCCCCATATATTTTGTAAATATCACACCAGATTCCCGTACGCAAGGGGTTAATAGCATCATCACCGAAATAATCAGTACATTTATGACTTTTAATTATTGATATTTATACAATAGGAATGAAAAGAACATGTTAAATGTTATGCGACCTATGTTATAATAATATCAATGATTATATGCATAGTATAAATTAGGCGAAACCTTTGTGAGTTCAAAGAGTGAGAAGAGGAAAGAAAGATGTGAGAGAGGATTGTGAGTATAACACGATTCGTAGATTTCACACATTAAAGAGATACTAGCTGTACCCGCGGAAATCCGCGGGTTTTTGTAAGAGACAGACGATGATGACATAACGACACTTTAAAACTTTACTATATAAATATCCCACAGTCATCATTTAAATAGTAAGCAGAAATAGATTCGGGCGATGACCCCACAACCCGTCGGGCCCCCGTCCAATGATACATCCGGCAATGTATACTATAACAAAATCATGATGGTTTAGTATCCACGCAAAGTTATTCAGTTATCCCCCACATTTCATATGATCCATAATTTGTTCCGCTTGTTTTAAAATAGATACAATAATATATGTTCGTGTTCTTGCTAATAAAGTAGCTTCGCCGCCCCCCCCCCCCCCCCCCCGCGGCTCTAATTGCCTGTATGACACATAACCCGTCGTGTCCCCTACACGTTTCATATCATAAACTAAGTTGCATTTGCATAGTATACTACATGAGCAGATACTTCCCCCATCCTTTCTACCCCCACCCCCGTGTTCGTGTTCATGCTAGCTTCGCCTCTGCCCCCCCCCCCCCTGTGTCTCCAATTGCCTGCATGACACGTAACCCGTCGTGTCCCCTAAACAATTCATATCCAAACTAAGTTCTCCCGCGTATACATTTTTTCATATTCTTGTGAAACCCGATGATATATTCCTTTGAAGGGAATATTAGCCGACTATACATGCATTGCATAATATTTGAGCAGATACCTCCCCCGTCCATTCTACCCCCACCACAACCCCCCCCCCCCCCCACCCCCTCGGCGTCTCCTCTGGTACTGCATGGTAGCTTCGTGGCTGACTTACATCTGACTTATTACATCTTACCACAAGCTGGCGCAATTATAGTATCGTGTACGGTAGGGCGAATGAGATAGTGACCAGAGACGATGGTCAGCAGGTCAGTGAGCTATGCAAATAAACTACGGTTCGGTGGGGTAATTCGATGACTGCGCGACCTGTATACACGGCTGTATAGCCATTGCGCGTTGTATAACCGCAGCTAAATTGAAGTCGTCGCATTTTGTCGTCGATGCACTTACAAACACGATGCCAATCGGCAATAGCGATCATTACTATACCATCCACGTAATATAAATATTGATATTTATTAAATCCTGGGTAGTTTCGCAACCTGTTATATCTAAAACGGTTTCTCAATATATTATTCGTTTTATCTACTCCAATTTATATTTTACAAATACTTTTACGGCGATAAATCGTTAGTCAATGCTCGGCGTTTTAAACGGGCAATTGACATTGCTGACTTTCCCTTTTCTTCGATCTGGAGGACGACCACGGGGCGGTAGCGACTCGGGTATGCCTTATTGTCCTCCGCAAAACGTATATCCTTCGATCGCGACGGTCGGGAAGTCGCCGAATCCTCGGGGTGAGGATATCTCGAGTGGGAACCATTTTGGGGGGTTGAAGCTTACCGTATTAATATAATAGATATTAACTTTGTTGACAAGTGCACAAACTGAAGAAGGGTTCATAAAATGTATATATGTCTGTAATGGGATATGTCTACTGAGTGATGTGTGAAAATGTCATGGTTAATGAGTGTCATATGACCGAGTAATGAGCGAAAATGCAAAGTGATATTCACTAACTCATTGCACTGATTTTGTACGCAGTTTAAATTCTCCACTAGATAATTTCAAATCCGAACACCGCAACCATAAGTATCTTTTTAACGGAAGAACAACTCGGAAAACCGAAACCTGTTCCATTATATTGTTTTTTTCTCAATTTGTGTTCCAAATATATCTTTTTAATTACATTTTTCAAATATACTTATGGGCAATTCCACGGTTAGTAACGTTACATTTAGAGCATATTTTCATAACATATTCTACTATAACACCACCATCTATTAATTTCAAGTCACAATCATGTTACAACATGTTCACCCACCCTAGGTCTATAATACAAAAAAAAATTAACACAATTGAACTAATATTCGCGTCGCCATGGCAACTTTTATTGTCGGTTAGTAACGTTACAAAAAAAGGACATGGGAAAAAATCAATGTTTTCAAATGAGAAGTCTTCTAAAACCTTAGATAATTCCAACAAAGTGCCATATTCATTTTACTTCTAGTTAGTTGGCACATGTTTCTGCCAATAATTAAAGCATCTTGACTCATATTTTTTTCATTAGGCTCCATAATCATGGTTAGTAACGTTACGGTTAGTAACGTTACACTTTGTCCGTGCAAAGGTAAAAGTTACCAAACATCATTTTTTTACCCTCCCTTCGCCTCAAAATCACAAGTAATACTTAGGAATTACAAGTAAATCAACATAACTATCCATATTACTCTTAACTTTTAAATTCTTTAACTAGAAACTCTTAAAGGGACTTAGTAACATTGTCCAAATCCTCAAAATAAAATTGTAATTCTAGCGGTTCCTTTATACCTTGTTGTATTCGTATTAACAATAAAATCATGGGACAGCTTTCGGTTTTTCAAATTTCCCTTTCATTACAAAGATATGTATGATTGAAGTATTTAGATAAGAAAATCTCCGGGCGAGATTTTCATCCCTGTACAAAGTGAATGCAGTGAGTTGGTGAATATCACCCAATTTCACTTTGCATAACTCGCTCATTACTTGGCCATACATTGTCCATTTGACCTGAAATTTTCACACAATACCCTGAGGACATATGAGATAACAACAGTATACATTGCATCAACCATTCATCAGTTTTTGCACATCTCAACAAAGTTACTAGATCCCTTTAACTCACAACTTGAAACATGACAACTGTTTGAAAACATCTTATCCGATACATTCCATAGTTCACCAAAGTTCATCAAGTGGTAGGTTAATAATGCATACTTTGTAATACCAGTTAAAGGGATAGTTGAGTATTGGTCAAACTTAACTTTAGTAACCAAAACCTGCACGATTACGATACAAACTAATAGTTATAACTTCACCATGCTCGAAAAGTATACACAATTACAAACGACAAAGTAAAACCCCTGTTATCATTCAAAAAGAGCCGTTACAACTCGAAGTGTCAAATTAACTCTGCGCGAAGCACTAGCGTTGTAGGTCCTAATACGGGACTGTATAGTGCAGTGTGCGGTAATACGGGACTGTAGTGCAGTCACTGTGTGCGGTAATACTATACAGTAGTACGTGTATATTATGTATCGCAACCATAGAAGTATGACTCCAACACTGCCGTTGACGCAACTCGCAAGCCCCATTCGCATTCGTTCGCCTTTCGTTCACAGTCGCGCTAACACACGGAGAGACTGGTCCATGAGGCGCATATATCACTGATTTTTTGCGGAATGGAAGGAAAAATCATAATCTTAATCCACCCGGTAGTTGGATCACATATTGGAGAGTAAATTGCTGGTAAGTACCGTATCATATGTATAGTTTTAAGCACAATTAGCGTGCACACAAATATTTGGTTTCAGTCTTTTATTAGGAGAACATAGAACGCTAGTGCCTCGCACTAGCGGTTCTAAAAAGTGATACCCGGGCGTCAACCACTTTTATATGATATTTTGAAAGCAAATTTCACAACAATTAGAGCATTTGAATGGAAATTATTATTATTTCCCATGTTTTTTTCGATGATCTTTCATATGGAATTGAAATCAACCAAATCCGTTACAATCGATGTTGGGGGGGCACTTTGGAAATTACCAAAACTCAACTTGGCCTTTAACTGTTTATTTGCAAGCATTTAGATTCAATATTTGTAGTATTTTAGCAGGCAAATATTGAGTAGAGATCTATCAATCCAAATGGTCATTTGTTGACTTGTTCAATAATCCAATTAATGTTACATTTGGATTCTTACAAAAACTTTAAATAGTACTTTGTTCATAGTATCAAATTCAAAGTTCAAGTTCACTATTGAATTTGCTTCATGACCTACATATAGAAAAATAAATAAAAACAAAATATAATTTATTCATGAACTATAAGATAGGCAAGTAGTAATTAATTAAGATGAACATTTTCTGCATCATATTGCAGAGTAGAATACTTATTTGTGAGTGTTGGAAAGTTCCCATATGACACAAACAAATGAGATAAAACAATTGTTGCAAATATAGTATACCTGTAAAAATATTTCAGTCACAAAATTGGTTTTAAGATTCTTGTTGTATCCCTTAGAAGTTTTTACTAAATTAAAATACTACTTTTTGCAAGTGCTTTATCACTAAAGATGTTTTTTTTTACATACAAGTTTCCATGGCAACCGGCATGGCTAATCATAATGTACCCCTAAAAACACACAAACATAAACATCTCTGGACAGTGTAATTACATTAAATATACACTTGTAAGTTTATGTAATCCATTACAATATATTTGTTTTATATCAATATATTAGTTTTCACTGTAAATACAATGTATATCATTATAATTAATCAGTGTAAACTGTACACAGTGTATTCAGTACAACGAAATACCTTGATATAGGGTATAAATGATAATTAAGATTATAATTACTACAATAATTCAACTTACCAAAGACAGGTCGCTGCTCGTCAAAGTAGAGTCAACAATATTTTCCAATGACTACTTTCTAGGAGAAAGATTTATGAGGAGTTTACACTAAAATACTGCTCACGCTGAACATCAGATACTGCACATGTTCTTGCATAGACCATAGATATGAGATGCTGCACACATGGGATGCTGCACATGGTTGAATAACTCACATTACTTTTTAAAAATTGGTCATCCATTGTTCTAAAGTGGCCTCTTTTGTCTTACTTTACATATCCTTTCACTCACTTTTGATTAGGGCCAGCTTATAAGTGTCTCTTTCACTGTGGTTATGGTTAGTAACGTTACACTCTGTATCATAGACTGGTTAGTAACGTTACATGGTTAGTAACGTTACAGATTTTGACTGCTTATAATTAATACATCATATAATATTTGTAAAATTTGTTCCTTAAATTTGATAGAGCATTGCCTGGAAGAGAAACATTTGAAGTAGGAATATTATAAGGCATTGCATTCTCTTTATAGAAAAATAAATCCATGTTTTGGTTAGTAACGTTACATGGCATACCAATGGTTTTTAATTTCACTCACTGTTGGCATAAGCAACTCAGATTCTTAATTTTGCATGATAAATCTATTAGAGCATTGTACTCAATAAATAAATATGATAAGTTTGTAAGGTCTTGTGTATTTTCATGCTCATAATGGCTTAATCAACTTTTTCTTAACTTACATTAAAAATAACACAGGAAAATATAACCAATATAAATTCGATATTTTAACCCACTTTTACCACAGCCAAAGCAAAATAAATAACCTTTCCAGTAATTTTGATGTGTCTTTAATCATATACAACCAAAAAATGTAAGAAAAAGACACTTTGAAATTTTGGGGTCATGTCCACCTAATCATGGAATTATGTAGCTGTCTATCTGGTCGACTCCAACAGAAAGTGTACACTGCCAGATGTTTTAGATTCGAATTCGAACTGCTTTGTTTGTTTAATCCTTTTGCACAGGTTAATTAGACATGTCAACCTTTACCAGAAAAAAGTGCCATCATTAGTCTTTCCGAACAGCCAAGTAATGGCCTGTAAAACAAATATTTGCTTGTATTCAATTAATAAGATGCCAATCATGAAATACATTCACACATTGTGTCTTAAACATGTTTTGATTTTTTAAGTTAAAATCTGTTATTAGTGTGTTGAGATTCTCCTGTCTTAGAAACATGAGGTTGTTCAACTTTCCATTACAACAAAATATATATTTTCAGTATTCTAAAACGTGGAAGTTGCCCTTTCAAAAAATATCAAACTCAGGTTTGTGCGCATAATTATGATGCATATACAATTGGCATGAAATATTCGTAGGTAACATGTAATTTACTGTATACGTAGGTAACACAAACTTTGTCCACAGTGACTGTCACGAAATATGGGGCTCCCTTGTCAGCTTCAAGTGTTACAAACATTGACATTATAAGTGGTTTCCTGAAAACAAACATGTGAAATGTTAACATTTAAGCCAGATAATATGAATTTGTAATGTCGATCAAGTGTACCCACACCATTGACATTGCAAACATTTTTAAAACAAAATGTAAAGCCTCTTTTTTACTCGATTTCTAAATGTTTCACAGGATTCATGTTGGAGGTTGTTCGTTCGACTAGTTGTCACAGCTACAGTGATCATTGCAGTTGGTACGTATAATTATGTATCGGGTGGTATTCACTTACTAGTGGCACAGTCTTCATAAAAAAAAAGTACTTTATACCAATTACGACCATCCTTCCACTTTATTTCTCTGATCGTTTCTCTCTTAATCGCAATAATGATTATCAGGTTTATGCGTTGTTGTCAATACGCCCCGCTTGCACGACTCAACCAGTGTTCTCGGCCACGTTCGGTCTAGAGTCTGGAGGTCGCTTTTTGTGAAGACAGCCCTGTAACATAGCGATTTAAATGTGTTTTTTTTACCATTCAGGCATCATTGAATTATAACTGTTAGTTGTTAATGTTAACTTAATAAAATACTTAATAAAAGTTTAAGTTACTAACATTTTGTTTGACCAGAACTGCACTCTCCCTGTCAAGTGAATATTTTCCTTACAAATGAATTACTTTGATCGAAAGATTGAAGTCCACTTTATTTGCATATATGTGTGCTGATGATCTAAAATTGCCTACTTAATATTGTATTACAATTTGAATGCAGCTAAGTTCGTTGAGTTTCTTGTAAACTACGTATATAAACATAAATAATTCATAAATCATCAGGACGATTTTGACTTTCGCAGAGTCTAGTCATCTTTCTATAGTATTACGCTGTCCATGGACTTGAACTGCGACCTTTATGTTAGGATGAATAAAAGTGAATGCAATACATGGCAAGTCGGATATCGATCTGGTGTATTACAGTGCACGCTCGCTACGCAATCCATTAAAGAATCTTGTATCAATTAAATATAGATGGGAATTTCAACGGAAAGGAATATTCTCATAACAAAAATTAATACAAGTTGATTAAAGG
>JBAMJV010001337.1:0-62500 GCA_037951105.1 Echinarachnius parma | reverse complement strand
CTCTTTTGCAAGCCAAATTTCAAAAGTTGCGATGTTATTGTCTTATATGAAAGAAAATGTCATTTAATAGCATGCCTGAAAAAAGTAGGGCTTGAAATATCTTTTTCGTGAAGTTATAGACCTAAAACTAATAAAACGACAACCAACGGTTAATTGTGCATGTATGTGTATTCACCCAGTGAGGAAGTTCGTACACGGATTCCACGAAGTACCACAACGTTATGCGTGACCCCTACTTGACCCGCGCTAGCTACGTGACCCGCACACACATAATAGCATGACCGAATATTAAACAAAATAATCAAACCTCGCTTAAACTGCCTACATGTAATTACATATTCTTCATTTTTGCGATTTTTTCCGTGACATACCTTTACAAATGTCGGTTTCACAATACCTTTATAAGAATAAGTACAATATTGTTGTAGTATTATGCTAAATCAGTTAAACTCTTTTAATGACCGATATATAGTTTGATGGAGGGACGCATTCGTTTTTTATCGGTAGAATCCAAATCGTGTGTATCGCCGGCTTTTGCCTATAAATATTGTTTAATAGATTGTTGTGAATTATCGTATAGATAAATTAAAATGAGCAAAGAAAAAGAGCCTTCACCGGGAATCAAACTCGAGACCTCCTGAATGCTTAGTAAAGCACCGTTTTAAATGAAAAATGGAACGTTCAAAGTCATCTTCATAGTCCTTTAAAACTTAATTTGACCTTTAATGGTTCTCACAAACCTCATACAACCAGTTTCGGATTACCAAATTTATTTTTTGTTATAAATATATTTTTGACTAAAGTGTTTGAAATTAAATTGTGTACACTTTCACAGAGTACTAAGTTAGTGCAGGAATTTAGCAAATATCACTTTCGGTGACATGGCATATGCAGGGAATGTTCACACATTACTCTGTGGACAAAATCAGATCACATAAATACGCATTTTATCAAACCTTCTGTCAGTTTGTGCATAGGTTAACAAAGTTTTTAGTTAGATCACTTTGAAATTGAATTATTACTATTAACGTCCGATAATTTTTGTCCACGTGACAACCACCTGGCGAAGGACTTAACTCTAAAGACGCTAAAAGGGCAATTAATAATACTAATTAAAGAAATCATTTATAGAGCGCAGAAACTATATATAATATTCTACTGCGCTTTACGAGCTCCTAAATGCTATTCCACTACACAATGTTATATAATATAAAGCATATAATCATAAATACAATTAAATCTATGTTTAAAACTAATAGGTTTTTACTTTTAATTTAAAGCTTTCTAATGTTTGAGATTTCCTAATATCCACAGGTAGCTTATTCCATAATGTAGGAGCTGCACAAAGAAATGATCGATCACCTAATGTTACTTTAGTATAAATTTCGGGGATCTGCAATGCCAGTGTGTCTTGTGTACTACGAAGATTATGACAATGAGTTTGAAATTTAAAATTCAATAATTCAATAATGTAACTAGGAGCTTGGCCATTTAGCGCTTTATAAACTATCATTAACATCTTAAATTCAATCCTTTGACGTATGGGTAACCAATGTAATTCTCTTAACAGTGGTGTAACATGAGCAAATTTAGAAAAAATTACAAATCAATCTTGCACATGTGTTTTGAACCCGCTGCAACTTTCCTATCTGTGAGTTTGGTAATCCATACAATAGACTATTACAATAATATAATTTACTCGTAATGCATGCGTTGATGACAGTTTTCATCTTGATCAAAGTATTTAAGAATGCGCCTCAGATTATAACTCATATAATATGCTGATTTACATACACTAGTAATTTGTTATTCCATATTACACTCTTAAGTTTCTCACATTATGGGATGGTTTTATAGCAGTGTCACCTACTAATAAACCATTTGACTTGAACTTAGATACCTGCCGTGGAGTACCAATGACTAACTGTTCCGTTTTCGTATAATTCAACATCAATTTATGTTGTAACATCCAGGTTTTAATGTACTCAATGCATGTTTCTAATACACTAATACAATATTCTTCATTTAGTGTGTTAGGACAGACTTACCCCTTACAAATATACTTGTGTGTCATCTGCGTAGCAATGAGGAATGAGGAATGTGAGGAGTCTGCTTGTATACAAGGTAAACAACAGGGGGCCTAAACGTGCCCCTTGAGGGACACCGAAAGGTACCTTGAACACATCTGATTCAATATCATCCATTTCAACTGTCCGTTTTCTATCAGCAAAGTAGGATTCAATCCATGCAAGAACTTTACCATTAATAAAAAAAAATGGGTTTTCAAAGTTTGTAACAGACGCAGATGGTCAATAGTGTCAAAAGCGCCGCTCAAATCAAGTAAGAGCAATAGGCTAATATTCTGGTCATCCATTGACAGTAAAACAACACTTTTGATTATAAGGAGTGCTGTCTCAGTACTATAACATTTTCGATAAGCTGATTGGTCGAATGGCAAGAGTGAGAATCGAGGTGCTCAAGGATGTGTTGGGTAGCTCAGCGCCTTCTACCAACTTTGAACTATACTGAAGATTACTAATAGGCCTCAAATTACTGAATTCTGATCAGTACCAGACTTTTTCAACGGTGGTTTAATAAGTGCCACCTTCCACAGAGCAGGGAACTGCCCTGTTGACAAAGATACATTAATTATAGAGGTTAAGACAGATAATAATGCATCCAAACATTGCCTCAGTATTTTTGTGGGCATTGGGTCCAGTGGACAAGATTTCTTACTGAGTTTCATAATCAAATTTTCAACATCTTGTTCAGACAATTCTTTAAAATATCTCAGGACTACAATTTGTTTATCAAGTGAAATTTCATCAATAATGAAGTTATTTACATTACTAAGTTTTGATTCAATGTCATCATGAATTTTCTGAACTTTATCCAAAAAGTAATTGCCTAAGTTATTAACAAACATTCTTTTATCAACATTACATGACATGACATAACTGTTTTGTTTGACAAACCTTTTCACAATATTAAACAGTTATTTTGGATTTTCTTTATTTTCAGACACCAACACTTTATGATGGCCTGTGCGTGCCTCATACAACAAGAAAGAATACGAGTTTCTAGCTGCCTTATAGGCTTTCCAATCGTTATCAGTTATTGACTTCAGCCAACGCTTCTCAGCTTTCCTCGTTTTTTCGTTTCTCTTCGAATATACTATCATTTAAAAAGGGCACCTTAGGTCGCAAGACCACATTCTTTACTACCTTTGGTGCATGCTTATCTAGCACTTCTTTGAGTGTTATATCATACAATGTCGCTAGTTAATAAACATCATTGGGCTTCTCTTTACAAAGACGACTTTCAACAATATCTTCTTATCAAATCAATATTGATTGCAGATAGCCATCGAAATGAAATTTTACTTGAATTGAGGTAGCACATTACAGGAAAATGATCAGAAATAGGAGTTGGATGGGCCCAATGTTTTCCAATTATAATGGAATCATCAGACTGCCGTCTGATTAACCAATCAAGGGTGTGACCATGTATATGGGTACAAAAATCAACTAATTGTGTACAACACATAGACTCAAGAAGATCTAGGAAAGACTGTGAGTCTCCACTAACACCAACGTGTATATTAAAAATCTTATGTAACTAATACAGGAATGTTGGACAAAAGATGATTTTAAATATAGTCGTTGAATTCTAATACAAAGCTAGACAGAGATAAAGGATGTGACTCCGAGTACGGAGACCTATAGATAGTAATAAGACACAACTGATAAGATTTACTTATAATGTGATACTCTGCGTACTCGAAAGAATTCTTCTCACCAGCAGCAGCTTGTGAAGCATTGATGGTTTCTTTGAAGATAAGTCCTGTTCCCCCTCCACGGCGGTTCTTTCGTGGTTGATGCACGAGCTTGTAACCGAGAGGTACAAATTCCTGTAGAACAGCTGAATCATGTTCTGATAGCCAAGTTTCTGTCATTGAAATAAGATCAACATTGCTATCGCATATGAAGTCGTGTATTATTGTTGACTTATTGCGCACTGAACGAACGTTCAACACTATAGAAGGTTCGACGGTGATTTGTATGGTTTTGACTGTCCCAGATGATTCCTTCTACGGCCTCCACGCCTTCCTCGCCGTGTCTTTCTGCGTTGAATTCCATAAGAATGGATGATAGTACGAATGTCTGTAGGCAACTGGACATTTGTGTGTCTCCATCGTGAGAGTTCCACAGGAGTGTACCTGATACTGCGCTGAAGATTAGAGTCATGACAGCAGCGAGAATGTGGTGTAACGCCATCATTATCATCCGGTCCGGGGTTGGGATGGATGTCACCGCCCTGTAACAGTTCTAGCTGGAAAGAAGCTGTTCCATTTGGGTCATAAGGGAATCTCCTTTTAAGATACTGTTTCCTGATGAGTCGATGAGTTGAAAGTTTGATGCACCATTGATCATTGCAGTGCACAGTTTCTACAGTAGCAAGTAGGCAGATAGTTAACATTAGTCCAAGTTGAAAAGGTCCCATTGTACTTGGCTGTGAATTCCTTTGTTGAAGTTCATCCAGGTGCACAGTAAATAATACACTACTAGTACAACAGTTTACATAAAAAGACACACAATTTTAAAATCAATATTAAATGTAGTTTCTTATTATAATATATTTAGTACCATGATTGTAAAACTGATTTATTTATGTTAAAGCCCCAGAAGCCTCTTCATCAGGGGAGCACGTGACATCATCCCGCTATGAGGATGGCTACGGTCTTAACTACACCCTACCAACGCGACCGTGCAAGGAGGTTGAAGTCCGTAACCAAATGGCCACCCGAATGGTGACTACCATCCCGAAGCTGATACCGCCATCCCGCATCGAAGAGGATACATGTGGGAGAGAAAGTCGAAGCGGAATCCCTCGGGGTCACCGTATCTGTAGAGTCCCAGGTAAACTTACAATAGTTGTCAAATAATATACTGATTATTTAGCACTTGCTGAGCAAATGAATACTTAAATCCAACCCTAAGTCGATGGGAAAGACATTCCCGGAGCTGAAACCTAAATCTCCTTTCACACTGGAAGAGAAAGTCGGATTGGAAATTGTCGGGAACAACGGTCTAAAGAATCCCAGGTCAAAAAAAAAAAATTGATGATTAATTACATTTATGACGTAGCTACGTGGGTGGAGAGCCACGGTGCCCCCCCCCCCCCCCCCCCCCCCCATTTTGACAGAAACAGTAGCTTAGGTGATCTTTAAAGTCCGCGGTTGTATGCACGCTACCCCGGCCGCAAAGAGCATTTTGAGCGTAAATAAAGCATAACGAAAATAATGTTACACTCTTTGGTACAGCCCTGAAAAATAAATAAATAATTTAACAAAATGGCGGATTTTCATTTGGTACCCCAGGGTACCATTTATGTCATCATTTAACATATTACGAGTGCTGCAAATCAGAGTAAGTAATATTTTAAAATGTGGCCTCTTTGTGTTCCCATTTTAGACTGTGACAGCGATCCGTGCCTCAGTGGTTGGTGTGAGGAGACCATGACATCATACGAATGCCACTGCGCGCCAGGGACTACTGGACGCAACTGCGACGAAGGTAAAGATAAAGTAATACCGTAAAGTTGTCAGTTTTCGGCCAGCTTTTTATTTGAATTCATCTCCCTATGTATTTTTAAGTGGAATTCCAAACAATCTGAATACTTTAAACACTTATGAAAGAAGAGTGACTAAGAAAAGTTATTAGTTGTATTTTCCCCGAAATGAATGTGATTTCCTGGCATAAATCAGTTTGCGAGTTTTGGAAACAGACGAATTACGAATTACGAAATACTTCTTAATATATAAGTGATCCTACCACATATACCATAAATGGTATGAAAGGGCTCATCGCGCGTAGGATGCTTCTTTACTTACTTCGTAACTTTCTTTCATCTTCTTTCATTTGTTTTCTTCTTCTTCTTCTTCTTCGTCTTCTTTTGTTTCTTCATTCGCGTCATAGAATTATAATAATAATTATTACTATTATTATCATTAATATTATTATCGTGTAGATCCCACATAATGTATATAAAATAAAGAAGTATATAGATTTTCAATTGGTAATTGTTTCATATTTCCCGAAAATGTTTGTTTCCAAATCGCAATACAACAAAATAGGTGTCAATAAGCGATATGTGTGAGTCTTAATCAAGATACGAATATAGTTCTAACTGTTAAGCATATTTTCAATGAATATACATTGAAATGTTAAATATGGAACAATTTCGGTGGCATTATTTGGTGTTACAAAAACAGCGCCTTACTTTATGATTGTCAGAACTGGCATTAGATTACATTTTGCAACGGAAGCATTTTCATCACTTTTTAAAACGAATGATTTGTGAACTCAAGGCGGTGGCAAAGACGAATGATGACTAGAGTACACCCTAAATTTATCATCATCATTATCATAGCTATTTCCATTATTATATTTTATAACTATTTCAGACATAGACGAGTGCGCTAGTAACCCGTGTGTTAACGGACAGTGCAGCAACGGGTTGAACGAGTTCACATGTGTCTGCGAGCCCGGATGGACCGGTAGTAACTGCAGCATCGGTAATTGATTAGTTTGCCTGCAGATTTGTTTAGAATTCGTTAAATCTCTATTGTTCTCAATTTACGTAACAAGTTGCGGTAGTTGCAATATGTAAAGCGCTTAGAAATGGTTATCAATCATATTAGGCGCAATACAGATTTATACATGATTTGAACATACTGATTATAATCTCACTGGATAGGGAATCTTTTACAAAGAAAAAGCATACCAAGAATATTAAGGTTTCAATTTGTGTCAATTTCTACATATAATAGTCGGTACCTGATAAAGCGCTATTCCTGCCGTCAGTATACCTTTGATAATGTGCATTCAGCTGTATAACCAAGGTTGGTCGAGAGAATGGGCATGGTAGGGAGTGAGTTATAGAAGGGGCACCATTGCCGTATCATAATAATTCGCCCTTTATTAATTTATATTATCATTACTACCTAATTGTATTGATGTACATGCTGTTTGCCTGAAATATATGCTAATTATATGAATAAGTTAAAGTGACTGCGTAACGTCAGAGGGCGCTTTTCAAGATTGCATTCATGAGCTGTTTGATTGTTAGAGAAATAGCATTATCATTTAATAATTTAACATGAAGGTAAACCACCTTAGACTCGCCATGCACAGAACACAGCCCACCAAACATTTGTCCAGTGCATGGTGGACACTGAAGGGGTGGGGGAGGGGGGGGGGGAGGGCAAGGGGCTTGTATTTTTATTAAGCATATGTTCAGCTGACAGGGAAAACAAGAAAGTAAGTCTTAACCCATTTATCTGACCTATGTAAACTGAAAATGAGATTTTGGCCAACAATTATTATTAACGTAAATGTCATGTTTTCGCCCCAAAAGTTGTGTTTTGGGCCAAGCATCATTTTATTAACACAATTACATGGTTTTCCCAATATCTTTTGTCCATTATTGTTCTACAATCATGATGTGTTGGTGGGGGAACCTGGGTGGGGGGAAGACAATTTGTGGGTGCACATCCCCCCCCCCCCACTCACCGTAGCTACGCCCCACTCCCCGTAGCTACCACCCTGCCACCCAAATAGACCGGAAGCCTCTCTCGTTTGCCTTTGTCTGGTCAAACGGCTTCGCGTTGCCAAGTTTTGTATCGTGGGTAGTGAAAATTAATAAAGAGGGAATAGTTTGTCTT
The DNA here is from genome assembly GCA_037951105.1 of Echinarachnius parma. NCBI lineage: Eukaryota > Metazoa > Echinodermata > Echinoidea > Clypeasteroida > Echinarachniidae > Echinarachnius > Echinarachnius parma. The sequence continues at coordinate 54,774 of JBAMJV010001337.1, read as the reverse complement.
TTAGGGGATTATAGCCTTGCGATATGCAGTCAGGTTGTCTAATAATAAAATGTTAATTTTTCAATAAAAATGTGATAGAATATTCATATCACACGAATACATTATATTCATAAGAATTAATTACATAAATGTCATACGTCTCACCTATGTGCGTGCATCATTCGTCTATTTATATGTATATTGTAATTGTTAGAGTTCCTTGATGAATATTTCAAAGCGGATGTTACATTAACGATCAAAAATCTATTTATTACATTACTACATTGTATACTTATGAAAATGATTATGATGGTATCATATAAACATAATTTATGATTTTCAGGGCTTACCAATCCACCCATCTCACATGGTGTACCCGTAAACCACACGTATTAATAATCTATGATGTATATCAAACATACACAAACGCATTGACTTCACTCATCATATCATTATGTACCCGATTGTCATGAATACAGTCATGTTGAGTGAATACGCGCAGAGTGAAATAAACATTGAGTTCTTGATTTTACTCTTTTACGTCATTTTGGAATAGTTTACCTACTGAAATTAAGTTTTTTAAACATTGAATACTTTTGAACAGAAATTGAAAATGTATCTATTTCATATCGTGCCCCATGGTCTGTTATGTGAAGTCTATTTTTGTAGATACATGTATTATATCTTTACAATTTTGAATTTATTGTAGAAATTTAAATTTATACAGCTTTTGTGTTTGGGTGTGCTGTTTTTGTATTTTAAATGAACGCCTTAAAGGGATCTAGTAACAATGTCTAAGTCCACGAAACTTAAAGTTTACAATTCTGGCATTTTTCTAATTATCCACTTGAAAGTTATAACTGAGTACAAAGTCAGTGAAATGGGTTCGCGAATATCACTTTGCATTGTCGCTCATTACTCGGCCATATAACATTAATTTTAACATTACTCAGTGGACATATCAGATCTTAAACATATAAATTGTATTAACCAGTCATTGATTTTGTGCACATGTCAAGAAAGTTTCTAGATCCCTTTAGGAATTTGTCTCAGAACTTATTTATATTGTAGTTATCTGAATAATTAAGATTTAATCATATTTAATTGTATTTTATGTCATTTTTGAAATTTGTTTTAAGACCTTGTACTTAATGTGTAGAGCAAATTCGTAGATTCGTAGATTTTCGTAGATTTTATTTGACTTTGTTTGTACTTTGTCTGTATTCATTATTTTGTGTATGTATTTTATCTTTGTATTCGCTTTTGGGGGTTTTTTGGGGCGGGAGGGGGGGGGGGGGGTGCTGGGGGTTACGAATTGTATATACCGTGGCTGTATTCTGTATCCCAGGGCCCCCATGGGAGACCAATTCATTGTTGAATGGGCCAACCTCGTAACATGTATTGAAATAAATAAATCAATAAAATAAATATGTTGAAGGGACTACGTCAGCTTTTCAAAGAGATTTAATGATTTAAATTATTTCTCTAAAATGTGATGGTAAGAATGCGAGATTTGCAATTATTTGTCATGGTCCCCAAATATAAGCATTTGCTTGTAAAAGTAATGTGTAAATGAAAATGAGCAAAGAAATTTGACTCTCCAGATTGCTAGAGAACGTTGCTCTTACCAAGTACTTATAATAGTCTATTTCACATCATTTTGGAATAGTTTACCTACTGAAATAAGGTCTATTAAACATTGAATACTTTTGAACAGGAATTAAAAATGTATCTATTTCATAATCGTGCCCCATAGTCTGTTTTTTAAGTCTATTTTTGTAGATACATGTATTATATCTTTACAATTTTGAATCTATTGTAGAAATTTAAATTTATACAGCTTTTGTGCTGTTTTTGTATTTTAAATGAACGCCTTAAAGGGATCTAGTAACAATGTCTAAGTCCACGAAACTTAAAGTTTACAATTCTGGCAGGTATCACCTACCTTGTTGTATTGGTAATACCGATAGAAGCAAGGAACAGCTTTGGGTTTTTCGAATTTCCCTTTTGTTACAAAGATATTTACGATTGAAGTGTTCGGATTTCTAATTATCCACTTGGAAGTTAAAACTGTGTACAAAGTCAGTGAAATGGGTTCGCGAATATCACTTTGCATTGTCGCTCATTACTCGGCCATATAACATTCATTTTAACGTGAAATTTTAAAACATTACTCAGTGGACATATCAGATCTTAAACATATATATTTAATGAACCATTCATTGATTTTGTGCACATGTCAACAAAGTTTCTAGATCCCTTTAGGAATTTGTCTCAGAACTTTATATTGTATATTGTAGTTATTTGAATAATTTAGATTTAATCATAATTATATAATTGTGTTTTATGTCATTTTTGAAATTTGTTTTAAGACCTTGTACTCAATGTGTAGATCATAAGCAAATTCGTGCATTTTATTTGATTTTCTTTGTACTTATGTATTCATTTATTTTGTGTATGTATTTTATCTTTGTATTTGCTTTTTGTTTGTTTTTTTGGGGGGGAGGGGGGGGGGGGGTGCTGGGGGTTACGACTTGTATATAACGTGGCTGTATTCTGTATCCCAGGGCCCCCATGGGAGACCAATTCATTGTTGAATGGGCCAACCTCGTAACATGTATTGAAATAAATAAATCAATAAAATAAATATGTTGAAGGGACTACGTCAGCTTTTCAAAGAGATTTAATGATTTAAATTATTTCTCTAAAATGTGATGGTAAGAATGCGAGATTTGCAATTATTTGTCATGGTCCCCAAATATAAGCATTTGCTTGTAAAAGTAATGTGTAAATGAAAATGAGCAAAGAAATTTGACTCTCCAGATTGCTAGAGAACGTTGCTCTTACCAAGTACTTATAATAGTCTATTTTACATCATTTTGAAATAGTTTACCTACTGAAATAAGGTCTATTAAACATTGAATACTTTTGAACAGGAATTAAAAATGTATCTATTTCATAATCGTGCCCCATAGTCTGTTTTTTAAGTCTATTTTTGTAGATACATGTATTATATCTTTACAATTTTGAATCTATTGTAGAAATTTAAATTTATACAGCTTTTGTGTTTGGGTGTGCTGTTTTTGTATTTTAAATGAACGCCTTAAAGGGATCTAGTAACAATGTCCAAATCCACGAAACTTAAAGTTTACAATTCTGGCAGGTATCACCTACCTTGTTGTATTCGTAATACCGATAGAAGGAACAGCTTTAGGTTTTTTCGAATTTCCCTTTTGTTACAAAGATATTTACGATTGAAGTGTTCGGATTTCTAATTATCCACTTGAAAGTTATAACTGTGTACACAGTCAGAGAAATGGGTTCGCGAATATCACTTTGCATTGTCGCTCATTACTTGGCCATATAACATTCATTTTAACGTGACATTTTAAAACATTACTCAGTGGACATATCAGATCTTAAACATATACATTTTATGAACCATTCATTGATTTTGTGCACATGTCAACAAAGTTTCTAGATCCCTTTAGGAATTTGTCTCAGAACTTATTTATATTGTAGATATTTGAATAATTTAGATTTAATCATATATAACTGTGTTTTATGTCATTTTTGAAATTTGTTTTAAGACCTACTCAATGTGTATATCATAAGCATATTCGTGCATTTTATTTGACTTTGTTTGTACTTATGTATTCATTAATTGTTTGTATGTATTTTATCTTTGAATTTGCTTTTTTTTCTTTTTTTTTTTTTTTTTTTTTTTTTTTTTTTGGGGGGGGGGGGGGGGGTGGGGGTAACGACTTGTTGTATATACCGTGGCTGTATTCTGTATCCCAGGGCCCCCATGGGAGACCAATACATTGTTGAATGGGCCAACCTCGTAACATTTATTGAAATTAATAAATAAATAAAATAAATATGTTGAAGGGACTACGTCAGCTTTTCAACGAGATTTAATGATTTAAATTATTTCTCTAAAATGTGAGATTTGCAATGATTTGTCATGGTCCCCAAATATAAGCATTTGCTAGTTAAACGTAATGTGTACATGAAAACGAGCAAAGAAATTTGACTCTCCAGGTTGCCCTTACCAAGTAATTTGTATAGTATTACAATAGTCTCTGAAAAATTATACTCAAGATAACAAAATTTCAGCTTACAACAATTTGACTCTATATTTGATATTTCACGGTTGTTTAAAAGGCCCCAAAGGTAATTTAGAACCGTAGTTAAAAGAACCATAATATTATAGTCCTCGGAAACTATAAACAAAACAAATATCGTAAACCATACACTAAAATTCTGCTTAAAGCATGGCATGCAAGCAAAACATTTAAAAATTAATATAATTATGGTGTGGATTTGATGTCATTAGTTCAAATTTTGGTTTAGACTTTTAGTGTGCTCTCTTTATTACAATTGGTGTGGCTCTATTAACTATTAAAAACACGCGTGAATAAATATGCAACCGTTTGTCTTTATGGTGTATTGATTTGTGTGTAAAATAGGGCGGTTTTTGTTTTAAAAAATAGAGATTTGGAGATGACGAACTGAATTATGAATAGTGCAGAGAGTGAATTGTTCAAAAACATTATCTTAGGTTGTTTTGTTGTTGTTGTTTTTCCCCTGGTTTGCAGTCAATTAGACGAGGAAGAGTAAATCATAGGTTTTCCCTTTTTTAGGTTGACTCTTGCAGCCAAATTGAGATGAAAAATGGGACGTTGAAAACCCTCTTTTGTGGTTTGTAAGAAAACAAAACAGAACTACAAGCTGCAGCACCGTGATATTATAGAACTCCTCTATTTATCTATTTGTTTTAAACACCTTTGAATATTTCCCTGCCTTTTAAATCAAGAGGCTTTATTGTCTGATTTGAATCAAAATCACAGATCTGATAAACAATACCCAAAGCAGGGTTATGTTCATAGTGTAGATATTTGGAATGGGGATTATACATTCAATTCAAACCCAATTACACATACCGGTATTATAAAGTAACCCCATAAAGTTAAATGGTAAAGCCCTCCGCATGCAGAGCCGACTCGACCCGGTTGTGTCGGTCAAGAGGCAGTCGGAGATCATTCGAGACCAACTGAACATGTTGAATCGGCTACAACTGAGCGAAACCGACCATAGCCGGACTGAAGACCAGTCGGATCGGATCTAGTCGGCTCTGTGTGCGGCGGGCTTAATTCGGAACGAACCAGAGCGCAATGTACATACACCAACACAATCGAGATTACGAACAATCAATACATTTTATTGAATCAAACATTCATTTCGAGTAATATACGAGTCCACATAACCTTTAAGCACACCTAATTAATGAAGACATATTGATAAGAGTAAACGGGCAATACATGACATAACACAAATAAATATTATCAACGTACACATAATTTATGTATATAAACCCGTCACAAAAAGTTATGAGCGTTAGTAACTCTCTTCTCCCTATATCATCTTACATGAATTTGATATAATTGAAAAGCATGTTTAGTCCTCTTTACATTGATACCCCATTTGTAATGGTTGTGTAATAATGGAATGTTTATTACACCTAAATTTGGGGCCAAGTCCAAGATTGAAATGTTGGAAAATGCATTGCTACAGCTATTGTGTGACCATTTAAATCGCACGTAAATCTCCAAACAAATGAAGAATTCACATTATTTGACAATAAAGTTGTATTTTGCGATATTTCACTTTTTACACGGCTCCATATTCAGGTGCACTGCACATTCAGGAATAAACAGGCCTTTCAATCATATCACATTCGACTAGGATCATTTCATAACAAAATAGATATCAACGTTCAAACTTGAATTGCGGAACTTGTTGTAAGAGGTTTATAATATGTGTGTTTTTGTATGCATTGCATTCAAATTGTATTTGAAACTTTTAATGTGGACAATAAAATCAAATCAAATCAAACATTTGAAACATTCTAAAAACGAGAAGTAAATAAAATACAACCCCAAAGGTGCTGATCTTTCAGATATAGCAGATCCTTCGTTGGGGCATTAAAGGGGACCACCAGGCAAAGAACAACACATTATTATATGTTTTGGTACCGTTTTGTGATATCAAATAGATACCCAAAGGGGTGTGTAATAAAAAAAACAAAGCAATTAATTTCCACCACTTACGGAACCACTACTATTTCCTGGTTCGTACGGGCCAAACATTTGCGAGTGCGTCAATGCGATTCACGCGTACGTTTGTACGTTTGTACGTTTGGGCGATTCGTTTGGTCTGCACACATCAGTCTTCGCAATTCAGACCGCATGAACGCATGCTTTAGAATGGTGAGGCGTTTTCCAACTATATATTTTGTTCTCGAAACATATTTTTGTGAACTTGTTGATGGAATGGAATACTAAAGATGTTACCTTTCTTTAATAAGAATATTATTTTTGGGTGGTGGTACCCTTTAATATGACAAGTATTAAATAATACAATTACAATAAACTGTTACACAAGTAACATTCAACTATTACACAAGTAACATTAAAGGGGTAGAACAGTTTTGGTAAAGCTGAGTTTTAGTAACCAAAACCTGCACAATAACACAACAAACTAATGGTTATAACTCCACCATGCTCGAAAGGTATAGAAAATTACAAACGACTATGTAAAAAGCCTATTATCATTCAAAAAGAGCCATTTAAATACAAGAGGGCGCTCTCTAAAAAAGCATTAGTTTCAACCATTTTGTATACAAAATTATGCGTGATTTTTTGTTGAAATAATGATTAAATAGAGAGATCATTATCAACTAATTTAAAACCTCTGTTGGAATTTATTGAAAAGGTGAAAGCATTTTTGTAATTGTTTTTAAAAATCATCGAATATATCTGGGCCCCAGATATATTACGATCGGATATATTTATTCATATTTCGGCCGTTTCTGCACCGATTTTGATCAAATAAAGTTTATTCTGCCATTGAAATTGTATGCTCTTTCAAATGTTACACTCAGTTTTTCATTATCTCACAAAAAAATAATTTCGTGCAGCGCCCTCTATACCAAAAATGAACTACCCCTGTAAACTATACAAAAAAACAAAAAGGTTGAAGGTTCGAACATGTGCTGTCTAGAGTGAACAAGAACGGAGGACACCTTAAAGGGGTTAGACAGCAGCAGGCTAGAGTGATCAGGAAGAAAATAGAAGCATAATATAAATGTTATAGAGTACCGAAGTGTGACGTCAGAGCTATTCATTGCCATGGGTAATGGTTCTAAAAAATGTCAGGCAAACAATGAATTGGTGATTTAGCGGTTGCTAAGAAGGCAATCGTCCGGCTCTGACCCACTACAAAATGCCAGCATGAAAGGACAAGTTGTTTAGAACCATTACTATGCCATAACAAAAGCATGTGACGTCACTACTTCGGTACTCTATAGGCTATCCCTCTATATCCGAATAGCAAACATTTAATATACAGTGTAAAACATTTCATTTCATTTCAAACGAGCCGTAAAAACGTATACACCCAGCTAGCCACCTGACGTTGGGCCGATGTCGGAATTTGGTTGCCGGATGTCGGCATATCGCCGTTGGCTCGAGGTTAAAATGTCCGCCAGCCCAACATCGTCACGACGTCATTTTTGTGATATATTGGCATAAGGTCATTTTCCGACAATGGCCCAACATCATGTCATGAGATGATGTTGGGCCATTGTCGGAAAATGACGTTATGCCAATATATCACAAAAATGACGTCGTGACGATGTTGGGCTGGCGGACATTTTAACCTCGAGCCAACGGCGATATGCCGACCTCCGGCAACCAAATTCCGACATCGGCCCAACGTCAGGTGGCTAGCTGGGCAATTACATTCAGGGTAAATTTCTGACTAAAACATAGTTCATCTAAAATATTTTTAAAATTTTAAAAACATTGTTTAGTATAAATCATTAATATCATATTCATTAAGGATGCCAATTGATCACACACTCATCATATAATTCGCATGACATACACTAATACAGATTTACCTGCACAATACGAACACAGCGTCGCAGTTGCAAAATCGTGTAGCAAAAATATTTCAAGGCTTTTAATTATTGAGTACTTGCAAAAGAATGTATTTCAGACATGAATTCATGGCAGGCTAGAGTGAACAGGAGCACAAGAGAAGCATAGGATGAGTATAAGAGCCCGCTTTATTTTGTTTTGTTTCATGGAAAGACATTGTTTAGTATAAATCATTACAAAATAATCATAATCATTAAAGGGGACCACCAGGCAAAGGACAACACATTATTATATGTTTTGGTACCATTTCGTGATATCAAATAGATACCCAACATTTTGCAAAGGGTTGTGTAATTCATAAACAAAGCAATTCATTTCCACCACTTACGGAACCACGGCTATCTCGTGGTTCCACACGGGCCAGGCATTTGCGAGTGCGCCAATGCAATTCACGTGTACGTCAATAGAATCCCGGATGATTCGTTCGCTCTGCATAGAGCGCCGCTGGCTCTGCTCGCATAATAGTCTGCGCATTCAGACCGCATGACCGCATGGCTGAGAATGGTGATGCGTTTTCCAATTATATATTTTTCTGAAAACATATTTTTGTGAACTTATTGAAGGAATGGAATACTAAAGATGTTACCTTTCTATAAAAAGATTATTATTTTTGGGTGGTGGTACCCTTTAAGGATGCAAATTGTTAATTACACACTCACTATATTTGTTAGTACTATTTTCATGACATAAAGTAATACAGGTAACCTGTACAATACTAACACAGCGCCGCAGTTGTAGAATCGTGATTTTAAAAAATATTTCAAGGCTTATATTGAGTACTTGCAAAAGAATGTCTTTCAAACAGAAATCCATGATCATTTAAATAGCATTGCGAATCGCGTATAATTCTAAATTTCGAGAAGTATGAACGGAAATTATAGCCAAATATGTGCAAATTACTCATAACCGAATAATTGTATACACTAACAGGACAATGAAATCCTTGCTTATTGCGTATAAGGCAGCACAGCTCCTACGCGACATCATGAACAAATTATTGTAGCCAGTAAATAGTGTCGGGGTCCAAGTTGTTTAAGTCTGGGTTTGGTTGGCCGGGTGGGCGAATGATTGGGCACTCGCGAATTATGTGGGTGGCAGTTTGCTCTGGCATGTCTGGTGAGCCACACATGCAAGCTGGTGAAGGTCTTAGCTCCCAGTGGTGCATTTTTGGCGTTGAACCTGCCAACTCCGACCGGTACGGAACCTGCTGAGGGTGACCCAATCTTGTCGTGGTAAGTCCGCACAGATGTGCTCATTATACATGGTGAACGAGATTGGAATTGAAGGGAGAATATGTGAAGTTTCAGCAGTTTGGTTCAAAATTAATTAAGTTATGACCGTCTCTCCGAAATGAAGCGAACTGCAGCTGGATGACCAAAATGATGCTACCTGTTTTAATGGTCAATGAAACTACAGATATGGTCGTTGGCTACTATCATCATTCAGAGGGTAAGCACTTTACGCTCATTGGAGCCCATGAATCTTTTTGTGTATGTACTACATTATTATACAAAAAAGCTAACAAATATCAAACGTCAGTGACCGAATGTCGCCACTGATTTTGTTTTCTTTTTGAAACAGTACATAAACATATAAAGTAAAATTATCTCTATAGTACTGTTAGTCATGTTAGTACACTCTTAATTACAAGGATTTAAAATTAAATCTATTAGATTTACTTTTAAATCTTTCTTCGGCTGTGGTTAGGGACCAGCCGATCATGATTTAAAATAAACCTTTTGTTGGATTTAAAATATATAAATCCACATAGATTAAAAATGAAGCCATTTTGGATTTGTTTTATATTAATCTTATTAGGCCCCAGGCGATTTCATGGCATCCTAATGAATTATTCAAAATCAGTGATGCAGGCCACAATTTTCAGTTTTTAGTTTACTGTGCATGATATATTTACTAAATAAAGCGCTACTCACCAATTATCATGGCAAAAGAAAAAAATAGAAGACTAAGAGAGGATTCGAACCCTTCACACCGAGCGTGGAGGTCCACAGCGTGACCACTACGCTACGTAAATCGATGATGGAAAGAGTGGTCTCATTGTAATCATATCCTTAACTCTAACCAAAACCGTAATCCTAGTTATGAATATTCATGAGTATAAAACTAAGAAAACTGAGCTTCAGAATACCGCAGTAGGTCACGTGATATCTCTGTTCTCATTCGTCAAATCTCCGATAACCTGGCGTTATTTTCCAATCCTTTGATGGATTGAAAATCACACCTTGGCCTTCGATTAACAATTGCTTTCGCGCGACTTTTTAAGTCTCCATAGCTTTACAAATAATCTAAGTGTATTTATATTTGTTTTAATCCAAGCTACGATTTAGATTTTAAATCCCTGTCATTTAGAGTGTAACAGGTCTGAAAATTCCTTTTTTGTTGTTAGCGGTGTCATGTATATAATGCGCAGTAGTTAATTTATATAATAGTAAGTATCCATGCAATATTAGTGGCACGTGGTTTACAGTGGTTATTATTGTTAGTATTTGTTTATTTTTGTTATTACTAATATCATTGATCATTACTATCAGCATGATATACAAATAATATAAGATATTTGTATATCGCCTACTACAGCCCACTCTCTAAGCGATTTGAGAAGAAAATTGTAGTTATAGTCTATGTTTGAGCTCTGAAGCTCAGTTCTTTGAAGAGAAACGATTTAAGGATAAGAGTTTGAAAGAGTCAACAGCAGGGGTTTTAATCTGATTTGGGAGAGCGTTCTAGAGAAGAAGGACCGATGAAGTAAAAGGTGCGCTCGACATACGACCGTGAGAGAACCTTGGGATGGACGACGAGGTTGTGGGTAGCTGACCTATAGAGTACATAACCTATGACGTCATAAAAATCAATTTTTAGAATTTTCAAATTTGAACTTCATTTTCCGAAAGAGCATAGAAAATAATGTCCAAATACCGAAAATCAATCACAAATGTTAAGTAATGGCTGAGATATGCCCATCCGAATGAATTTTACTTCAATGGGCCATCAGTGTTATAGTGCACTGGTTCATAAAGTTATGAACCAGTGCACTATAACACTGATTGCCTATTGACAAACAAATCATTCGGATGGGCATATCTCAGCCAATACTTTACATATTCAATTGATTTTGGGTATTTCAACATTATATGCTATGTTCTTTCTGAAAATGAAGTTCAAATTTGAAAATTCCAAAAACAGATGTTTATGACATCATGGCTTCTGTACTCTATAACACTGATTGCCTATTTAAATAAAATTCATTTGGATGGGCATATCTCAGCCAATCTTTAACATATTAAATTGATTTTCGGTATTTGGACATTGGACATTTTTGATGCTCTTTCTGAAAATGAAGTTCAAATTTAAAAATTCTAAAAATAGATTGTTGATGACGTCACACTTCACCACTCTATATAAAGCATCATCATCATCGTCAGTGACATGTATGCGTGTGCAGGCGAAGTATCCCGAGCTCGTGAAGCTGCAGAAGACTCGTGAACTCGTCATCCATCGCGTGGTTGTTCGACCACTTGAGGTCGTCGAAGTAGTGGTAGTTGGTAGACCGAATGTTTCTGCGGCCGAGTTGGGCGGTGAACGGCCAGAACCCATATAGATCCACTTCGTCGCACAATGTCAGGGCCACGCTCGCGAGATAAAAACCTGCAATACGTGGAAATGGATTTCCAAAAAGTATTTATATGAAATTGAATATTATATGTTTTCGGAAATGTATTGCCTGAACTGAACTGAACAAAAAATGAAATGTGTTTCAACATAATAAAAGCAGTGGCGTACCATGATCTGACTGATTGGGGGCTCACTTTGTTCACAGTTTGTACGATCCATTGGATAATTTGACATCTGAACCCTTCAATCGTAAATATTTTTTTAACGAAAGGTAATTTTGAAAAGCCGAAACCTGTCCCATGCTTTTTTTTGTTAATACGAATACAACAATGTATGAGGGAACCGCTAGAACTCCATTTGGATTTTTAGGATTTGTACAATGTTACTAAGTCCGTTTAATATGTACCTGTTGAAAGTAATTTGGTCGAGTTTTTCCTCTCCGCCCAGAACTTCCACATGGCCTTAAAGTGGTCCGGGTTTCCGACGACAAACTGATTGGCGCTGTTACTGTAGTGCATCGAGACGTTAAGACAGAAGAGGGCCATGCGACATATACCAAAGCACGGCGCCCACACCAGGCCCGAATATTCCGACATATGTGTGTTAAACGCCGTCCTGTTTTCCCCGTCTAGTAACCAACCGTACCTGTACAGTAGAATATAGGGAAAGGGGAATGACAACAATAGTAAGAAAATTAAGAGTATAAGTTGTTGCATAATTATTACACTGATAACCTTGCCCGATGTATACAATTGGCAACGCGTAGTGATCTGATCATTAAATATGACGAAGCAACGACAAAGTGCTGGACAGCTGCTGCACCTCCGGTAAAGTTGAACCAACTGTATTATACATAGCTGTTCTTCTTCTTCTTCTTTTTTGCCTCCATAGTAAACCAACAAAGTCGCTCGCGCGCGCGGAAGATGAAATCTACGAAGACTGCCCAGGAAGTCGACTACGCTTGACCAAAAATGGGGATATCTGGAAATTGAACTAACTTTATATAACGAACAATTGGGATTTGTGAAAGTAACCTAGACGGAAATATGGATCCTTGTAGATGGCTATGCGTGCCTGAAATGGAAGAAGGTCTCTAGATCGCCCTATGATATAGATCCTCTTAGTAGTCTTCTTGGCAAGACATCAGATGTAGGAGGTCCGCGGCAGAGTGTTAGTGATTATGGCGGCAAGAAGAGTTATACTCTTTGTTGGTTTTAGAGGGGAGGTTGATTATGGATGCGCTTCCTGTCGATGATCATTTCCTCAGTTTTACTTCCATGTTATGGACAAAGATGTTAGTGATCTCTGGAACTCACCTAGTATAGGCAGAAGAACATGAGTTTTTCTGGAACTAGCTACCTACCTAGCTGTGAATGTAGCATAACTTATGAAAATATTTCATCAACATTCAACATAAACTCAACAGTATTTGAAGAGCTTAATTCCAAAATCCACTTTTTCAACTTTGGAGAAAAGCAAGTTTCTGTGTCCAACTGTGTACGCATGCCTGTGGGAATATGGAAATGGATCGGTCCATATTTTGATTTCGATTGTGTAATTTGTCATAAAATGTGGATTTCTAGATAGCTACGTAGCTGATTAATGTACTGATATGGTAAACTCAATTTGTAGGAAAATGGATTTAGCGCCTTGTGGAACTAAGCTCTTCATTTGTTATTTACCTTGTGGAAAAGATACTGGGGTTGAAGGTCGTGAAGTTGCTTTTCGAGCCGGCATCTTGTTGGTGTTCGCGAATCGGCGCGGCGTTACATCTGCAAGGTTGAAATGGAAAAAAAAATAAGTGCGTCCTTTGTAAACTAACGAAGAAAATTTGGATCAAAACTGCTTAAATACTATTTTAAAACTAATCTGTTACACATCAAAGGGATCTATCAACTTTGTTGACATGCACAAAAACTGAAGAAGGGTTGATACAACGTGTGAAAGTTCCATGGTAAATGGATGTCATATCTATATGAGAATGCAAAGTGATATTCACTAACTCATGGTACTTCAGTACCTCACTTCACTCTGGAATATCTGATACATGTGTGCTTATTATCCATTTTACTCATAACTCGTAGCAACTTTTTAGCAATTTTTAATATTTTGTAACATTTTTTAATTGAATATTTTACACATGTATAGTAATTTTTATTTGGCATTTGTATTTAGTATCTGTTGTTTTGACAACATTTAAATGAAATTTGCACTTTTAATTATGCCAACTTTAATATTCAACATTATTGAATTTGATTGCTTTGGTCAGCTCTAGCTACACCAACCCTTCTCCAATGTCTTGCGTCCTCGTATTTTGTATCTCAAATTCTTTTATATATGCAATATTCTTGTCTTATTTGTATTAACTCTCGTTTTATACAATTCAATGTTGAGGTTAAATAATATTTACATAATATACTCCGCAAAAAAAGAAACTGGACACCTGTATCAGTTGAAATATTTCATGTAAATGTACAATAAGGTGTACATTATCATACATCAAGTTAAGGGGAATTTAGTCCTCTACATGCAGGGTATAAATTAAAGGTGTAATCGTTCATGCATGAAATGCAATGGTCAATTAACAACAATAGCAAGGTACGTTTTCAAAAATAGCAAAACAATGGAGGACAACACCATTCGACTGAAATGCTAGTAAGCGTTTCACTTAAACAAGATGTGCGGGGCAAGTAAATTATGACATTATTTAACTTTATTGTTATAAACAAACTCTGAAAATACAAATTTGTTAATAAAACAGGGCCAGGTTATGAAAGCTTCATCATACTGGTCTGTATTAGAGGCATGAAGCTTGTCTGTTTCATGTCCCCTGCAATTTTAACCATAGTTACCTAGAGAAATGTCATGTTAAAGACTGCCCAACTGTTTGACTAAGGATGACATCAGGATTTGAAGATCTTTGGACTGCGGTAGAAATCTTTAGAAGAATTTATACCATTTTTCATGCTGAAAAAAGGGCACAAACTTTGGTTTCGACTAATAAACCTTTGCCATGGAATTCCCCATTTTGTTACTTTTGGATGAAAATAAAACCTATAACGTTCACAATTTGTCTTCATTTAAACTTTGTATTGAGAGGAAGATAGAAAAGGTCACATTTTTAATGAAAAATTATGCCATGTCATGAATATAGCGTTTTAGATTGTGCTTATTAACATTTTGGTTGAGTGGATGTTCCATTTTGGCTATTTTTGAGAACAGACCTTGATGTGGTTAATTGACCGTGGCAAGTCATGGATGAATGATTTCATCTGGATTTCATGTCAATATTGGAGAGGGTAGTTTTATCTTTAATTTGATATACAATATCATATATTTTATCGTAAATGAATATGAAATATTTGGTCTTATACAAGTGTCCAGTTTCTTTTTTTTGGCGGAGAATATATTCAACCTTTCTATATAGATGCCGATTACTGTTTTCTTAAAAATATCACTGTATTTTATTTTCTGAACAATCTCCCTTAATCATTTCTTGAATTGATCTCCTACAGATTACTTGTATTGAATTCTTTTTATTTTATATAATTATAACTTTTGTTATGAATTTCACACAATAATTCTTTTGATTTTTAAACTTACATTTTGTGACTTGTAATCCCACATATATAATTGATCAATTAAAAGTGCAATATGAATACAAATTTGATATGACTATTATATTAGTATCAAAGTTATAGTTTAGTCTCTTAGTACATGCATAATTTATCAATTTGGTGTTGTTTAATTGTATTGTATTATAAGTTTGTTTTTTATTGTATAATTTCTACAATTTTCATGTAATGTAGCTGTTATAATTTTGTGTAACATAACATTTTTAATCTATGGCTTTTTGTTATGATTTTTAATTTGCAAATAAACCGAAATTCAATTCAATTCAATTCAATGGTACTGACTTTTTACACAGTTATGATTATCGTCCAGCGAATAATAAATCTGAACAATTCCAACATAACGGGAGAGAAATTTGAAAAACCAAAACCTGTGCCATGCTTCTATTGATAATACGAATATAACGAGGTATGTGAGTATTGCTAGAATTCCAAGTAAGAGTTGAAGATTTTGACAATGTTACTAGATTCCTTTACAGTTTAAATGGATAGTTTCGTTTTGGTAAGACTAAACTTAAGCAACCAAACCTGCACAATAACATTACAAACTAATAGTTATAACTCCACCATGCTCGGAAGGTATTACAAATTACAAACGACTAAGAAAAAAGCCTGTTATCATTCAAAAAGAGCCGTTAAAACACAAATGAGGGCGCTCTCTAAAAACGCATTGGTTTCAACCATTTGCCATCCAAAATTGTGCATGTGATGTTGTTTTTTTTATAATGATAAAATAGAGAGATCATCAACAACTATTTAAAAAACCTCTTTCGAAAAATTTTGAAAAAGTGTAAGCATTTTATGTATGTTGTTAAAATCATTGAATAAACCAGAAGTTTTAGAAGTAAAACTAACCTGAATACAAAGTCTGCTTTATCGATTTGCGAACCACAAGAGCTGTTATTTAGAATACCGCTGTTTCCAACTAAACTACATCTTTTGTATCGTTTTTCTCCAAGTGGGGAAGTCTGTTTGAAGTAAATACAGATTAAAACAACTTAAATCATATCAAATCGTGTTTTAATTATTATAATTATTGTCATTGGTATTATTGTTAGTAGTAGTAGTAGTAGTGGTAGTAGTAGTAGTAGTAGTAGTAGTAGTAGTAGTAGTAGTAGTAGTAGTAGTAGTAGTAGTAGTAATAGTAGTAGTAGTAGTAATAGTAGTATTATCATTGTTATAAAAAGTATTACTAATTATTGTTATTAGTATCATTATTAATAATATTGCTATTTATTTTAAGTATAAGCATTTTATAACATATTTTAATAATCCTCATCGTATGATTACTTATTACAAATATACTTATCATTATAAACACAAAAAAGCAGTCCCAATCTGTCATGGATACCTTTTGTTCAGAGGGGCGATTTCTTCTAGCATCCTCCCTGAAAAAAAAAATTGCACGCAGACCTAAGCCAGCAATAATCCCGTGACACATATCACCGGAAAGCATAAACGGACGCCCGACGGAGAGCCAATTTTTCAATCCGTTCGTGCATTCGTTTCTCGTTCGGCGAATGAGGTTCATTGTCGGCCGATGTACGTTGTTCTATCGGGCGGAATGCTGCGTGCATGAAGCAAAGGAGATGACTTTCACAACAGGATAATTTGTTTTCGCAGATTCTCTTTCCGTCTGGCGTCCGTTTAAACTGTCCGGCGATGTGTGACTGTGCCTTCAAGCCCGGTCAAATATCACCGAATAGCGTAAACGGATGCCCCACGAAAAGACATTTTGCGAAATCAAAATATCCGGTGGTGAAATTCGTCTCCATTGCTTCATGCATGAAACATTCCACCGGATAGAACAACGTACATCGCCCGACAATGAACAGACTAGAAACGCACATGAACAAAGACGAATGGATTGAAATTTTTACTATCTGTCGGGCATCCGGTGATATGTGAACGTTTCTTTATTAACTCACCTTTGGTAGAGATTTGTACACAGGCTTCTTCATGGTGTAATGGTCTGGCGTGTTCTGTCTCTTGCATTTTTTGTAACTTTCGATATAGTATGTGATATTAGCACCAACTTCTGTATTAGACCTCGTCATCGTTGCCATTTCGGGTCGTCTGCGATCGTCGTTTAGAAGCTTCTCTCTGAAGAGAAAATGGGTTAAAGCGAAATAACAGTATTGGGAAAGTTACCAGATACATCATATTGGCCAAACTAGTTGATCAATATGATTGAATAAATATACAAGAGGGCTTGTGTGGTAAAATCCGAACCTTAGTATCCTTAAATGCAGAAAAAGTCGGAAATCCAATGCACGCCAGTGAAATTTTGGCCTAAATTCACCGCCTATTCGCACCTGTCCGCGCGCCACTATAGCCCTGGGCTGGAGATATATCGACAAGCCCGCAAACCGTGAACTAGAAAAACCTTTTGCCGTAACTGCTCTACTATAAAGGATACTACAGGGTGATAAACTCCCGACCAAGTACCCATTTATCATGTCTATACTCATAGGTAGTGAGTAGATGTGGACATAGGTGCAGGAGGTGGGGGCTGTGGCTAGGGGCTGCACCCCCCCCCCCCCCCCCCCCCACCCACTGAGTTTGGAAAACGGCCATATAATTAGGGGGGAAATTACCTCTTATTCGGGCGCACCATGTAATTTTCGGGCAAGACCATGTCATAGTTCGGGCAAATCCATGCCATGTTCGGGCAAAAATAATGTCATAATTATTCGGTAAAACTCTTGTCACATTTGGGCAAATTCTAGAAATTTTCAGGCAAAATTGTCTCACATTCAAGCAAAATCTGTTTTTTTTTGGGACTAAAGCATCAAAATCATACCATTTTCGGGCATCAAAAGGGTGATGACCTAAGAAACAACAACAGCTTTACTAACAAAGACAAAAAAAATGACGATAACATAAATAAAGTGCTTTCGGACAAGTTCGCTGAAAGTTTTGCAAACATTGTGTCGAAGAGGAAGAACGTTAGCGCCTCTAACCTATTGAGTGTTAGGCTTGCAAACCTCCCCGAAACATGAACAACAACACAGCAAGAACAACAACAACAATCAGATAAAGAACCAAACCTGAATGTGTGAACTGCTTCCGGGTCGCGAGGCCAAGGTTTCTCTAATATTGTGTCGAAGAGATAGAGCGTTAGCGCCTCTAAGCTATTGAGTGTCAGGATTGAAAAAAAAACTCCCCAAAACATATGAACAACAACACAAGAACTACAACAAAGGCAATGACATATAAAGCAAACCTGAATTTGTGAACAGCTTCCGGATCAGGTCGCTGAAGGTTTTGCCAATACCATGTGGAAGAGGTAGAGCGTTAGCGCCTCTGATCTATTGAGTGTCAGGATTGTACAACTCTTCAGAACATGAACAACAACAGAGCAAGAACATCAACAACAATCAGATAAATAAACAAACCTGAATTTGTGAACTGCTTCCGGGTCGCGGCGCCAAGGTTTTGCCAATATCCTGTCGAATAGGTAGAGCGTTAGCGCCTCAGAGCTATTGATTTTTAGGAAGTCCCGCTTTGCGTCAATATCGAGCCATCGAATACTAGAGAACAGAGTAAATTTGAATTAAAGTAAATTCAATCAAAATCACTTGAATCTTTCACACTTCTCTTGTACCTTTTTGTCTGGCTGATGGTACCAGAAAAAAATTAAATGGGTTCTGAATGTGAAAATGTTTTCCTAATTATGCAATTATTTAAGATTGAATTTTAAAGCGTCTGTAGACGGAAATGTCAGATCTCATTCTTAAAAATCACACAATGATATTGTTATATGATTTAAGTCTCGAAAGTCATTTGGGGGAAAGAATGATAAAGTTAGAGAATCACCCTGAGCAAAATTGTTACGTTTAACCATTGAGGTATTTAAAGGTGCACCTGTTAAGTGTCAGATAATGCCCAAAATGAAATTTGAGACTTCAATCCTGTATTAAACTCATTGTAAGATATGTCCGAATGATGTGTGAAAGTTTCATTGAAAAAGAACACTTATTTCCTGCTTTAAAAGCAACGGTTTATGACCGTTCATTAACGCTCTTCAACTGAATGATAGATATCGTCGTACTAAAGGGGCGTTTGAAAATCTAACCCTATTTTATTATTCTCTTACCGTAATCTAAACAACACGGTAGAAGAGAAACGAGGAAGCTCCAAGTAATTGTTCGTGGAGTTAGACACTTTACAGGCATCCCTTTAAGCATTTCAAGGTAATATATGATTTTATGAAGCGTTTAAAAAAATGTAATTGGTATATTCAGTTCTTGGCTCTTTCCATTTATTATTTCCGTGGAGTTAGACACTTTACAGGCATCCCTTTCAAATACCAACTCCCTGGCTTAACCACAAAAGTGCCAGTAGATAATAATGCCACCCAGTGCCAATTTTTTTACCTCCAAGTGCCACATTGAAAACATGTAATGGCGGCAATAATATGCATCTGTTGTTGTTTTTTTTATTTTAAACAATTTATTTTCTGAAATTTTGTGACTTTTTTATAATTGTCTATGACTCAAACACAATTACGATAATCTCTCGATTTCCGTTATATTTGATATTTTATTACATGTAATTGCTTTTAAATATAAATAGAACTATATTAATATTATGTTAACTTACTATTAATATTCAATCCTCACAATACGTTCCCAATTTGTAGTACTGCATTATACATATATAATTGCATGTTATGATTATAGACTCAGTTGGTATATATTTAAAAGCCACAAACATAGTTATAAACAATTACATGTATTTAGCTTCTATATTATTTATTGATATTTTAATATATCTCCTTCGCATCTTCATTTGACATGTACTTATTCCGTTATTTTCGGTTTAATCACAGTTGATATTACCTTATTCACGTTTTAGCTACATTTATGGATGTTGTCTGTTTTTCATGTTGCACTATTGACATGTTATACATTATGTTATTATTATCAATTAGTTAGTACAATGTAAGAAATTGGTATAATATCCTTATTTAATTAGATTTATGATCATATTTTGCTTTTGAATATTATGTTGTCATATCATATACATTGTATAAGCCCTCCTTGCCATTTGTCATAGTCATATTTTGCAAACAAAAACATGCTTTATGTAAGGTTGTACTTTTTATTGTTGTTCATATTTCACACGTCTTATAATTCAATATGACAATTTTTGTTCAATAAGTTTAACTACAGAGAGCTGATGTTCTTCCCTTCTTTTATGACTCCTACTCTCATATTCTTATTACCTGTCCATCTACCTTCTCTCTTCTTTAACTTCCTACTCTGTACATTGTATTCAATCTGCATGCCATACCTACAAAATGCCATTTATCATATATTTATAATGAAATATCAACCACTCTCCTTACTTTTTAAATGATTCACGTAAATATTATGGTTACTTTATATAATCTGCCCATATGTTTTTCGGTTATTTTACATGTCTTTTGTTGTTGTAAAGTTAATTTTAGTGTAAACAAAACCTATTTCAGTTCACCAACTGCTTTGTTTTGTATTTTACATGTATGTGTTTTTATGTATCAATAAACTGAACTATATATATAAATGTGCATAAAATGGTAAGGTAAGAGCAAATTATTATTTTTTCATCATATTTGAATATCTCCCACACAGTTGTTATTGTAGTGAAACATTGATTCAAATTGCAGTCTCGGGGGGAAATAATAATTAAATCATAATATGCAATGAAAATATAGCTTTATTATGACATTATGTTTCATTTTGTCTGAATTAGTGGATGCAATATCAAACACTATTATTTGTCCACAATGGTCACCCTAATTTGCAAAGATTTGCATAAAATGATATATGGGACACTTTTGGGCAAAGCTTATCGTTTTCTATGCATTTTTGTTTACATTTAATGACTTATGTTAAACATTTTCTTAATAGGAGCGCACAAAGACCCCTTCTTACCACTAGACTAATAGTACATGGAGAAATTAATATTCAGAACACATAATAACAAAACAAATTTTTGTTAAACTACCAATACTTCCAATAGTTAAGGTTATGACCGACTTGGCCCATACTAAGGCTTCAAATTTAACAACTTTTGAAATTTGGAAAAACAGAAAAATGTTCCATGCTTCTTTCGATGATATATTTGAATACAACAATGCATCACTAGAACTCACTAGATATGTGAGTTTGGTTTATCAAGACTAAGCTACTAGTCTGATAAAGGTCACTTTAAAGTGTTAAACTTTTTATCGAACCTCGATAATGATGACTCGTCCGAGACTTCGTCTTTGAGCATGGTCCGAATCGTACTGAGGCCGAGATAGGCCAGACATATCCAGATGCCGGTGGTTGCCAATCTTTTCAAACGCTTCATAGGGATGCACGGTGAAGCCATGGACTAGATCAAAGAAACAACAATACAAATATGTGAAAATAATAATAATTTTGATAATATACTCGATTTATTTAGCGCCTAATATGATTGATAATCATCTCTAAGCGCTTTACAATGATATTATTACCCCGGTCATAGGATACAATGGCAAACCATCTCCACTTCCTGGGGAACATTCTTCCAAGCGGCTCATGGGCGTAAGTCTGTCATTGATACCAATTCAACGGTGGGGGTGATCTATTCATTCATTCCCCTCCCCTGATGAATAGGTATTACGTAAGTCTCTACGCCCATGATAACCATGATAACGTTCCTGTGTCAATGAAATTCAATTTCATCAAATTTATCTACCTAATATTATTATCGTTGCAATTCTGACAGCCCTGCCTGTCTCATTAATTTATGAACTACATATACAAAAATATAATGAGGTGGAACGGTCACCGAGGTTCTTTGATGTAACGCCTTGTTAATTCTTCTAGTTGGGGCATTTAAAGGGATAGTTGATTTCTGGTAAAATCGTAGAGTTTGGTCAAACTGAATTTTAGTAACAAAAACTGCGCCATTACATTACAAACTAGTTATACCTCCACCATGCTCGAAAGGAATATAAAAATTAATAATGATTTTTTTTTAAAGCCTGTTATCATTCAAAAAGAGCCGTTAAACCTCAAAAGGGCGCTCTCTAAGCCCTCATCGGTTTCAACCATTTAAAATAAAATATTGTGCATGTGATGTTTTTTTTTTTAATAGTTATTAGAAAGAGAGATAATCAACAACTATTTAAAAACCTCTTTTGTAAATTTTTGAAAAGAGGAAGCATTTAAAAAAAAGTTGTAACGGCTGGCGGCTGGTCCAAAAAAATCGAATAATTGTGGGGCCCCCAATTTATTACAAATAGATTATGTTTATGGATATTTCAGCCATTTCTGAAGCGATTTTGATCAAATAAAGTTTATTCTGTCATTAAAATTGTATGCTCTTTCGAATTTGACACTCAGTTCTTCATTATCTCACAATAAAAATATTTTGTGAAGTGCTCTCTATACCAAAAACTCAACTATCCCTTTAAATAACACAGGTTCATACATCTCCCCTCATGGCCGCATTCGACACGGGGTGGATGTTTTGCGCAATATCAAAACATCATTTGTCAGCTTTTTTTTCCATCGGTTCCTGGTATACATGGTAAATTAAATCATATACATTCTTCATGCTTTTCTTAAATTTATATGCATTTTACATAATTGTACATATTTATATTTAAATGTATAATTGTATCACCCGGTCCAAATAAATGTTCATATCGTTGATGTTAGTCTCACCTGAGTAGAGTAACATTGTACAATCAGTAAAATAGCCGTACTACAGAGTGTTTATAAAAAAGCGGAACCCAACTTCCACCAGCAATATCTTATGAAGTAAACATAGTTATGTTTATTGCAATATATCATCTTAAAGATGATTTATTATTCTTTCATTTGATACCAGTTTGGTAATAATTGATCTTGTAGTTATCGAATTGCAGGCATTTTAAACGAGCAATGGTAAAATTGCTTTGCGCACAAGATTTAGATCTATTCATCAACACGGGCTGATGGTCATTCATTCAAACCTCTCCTTGTGTTCTTTTGTCTTGTAATCCTTTTGTTCCGTAAATAAATGAACATGGAGATACTTTTTTAATCAGTTCCTTGCCTGACCAAGCAACTGACCACTGAACACGAGCACAAACCTGTGCGAACAGACATGGGGGTCATGTGGTAGGACATTGGGGATGATTTTGGACCCTCAACTCTTCTCAAAGTTGAATAAAATGTCAAACTATGAATCAAGAAACATCATGAAATGTCACTTGACTGTGTCTACTGTTTCATTATTTACACTGCATTTAACAATTAGTTTCTACTCTCGTGCGCAAAGTACTTTTTACATAGCCCTTTTTTAAAAGGTTTTATTCAATCATGCATGACGTTATCACAACATATTTGGTACCAAACGAATGAGTATGAATTGACCTTTGATATGCCATATTGCAATAAATATAATTATGTTTATTAAATAAAATATTGCGGGTGGAAGTTGGGTTCCGCTTTTTTATAAACACCCTGTACAAAACTAAGTGTAAAATTTGAAAGAGCACATACTTTTAAAGGCAGAATTAACATTATCTGATCAAAATAAAATTGATGTTAGTCTCATCTGTGTAGAGTAACATTATATAATCAGTAAAATAGCCGTACTATATGCCCCATGCCTGGTATCTCCTCCATGTCCTCCCAAACCGTAAAGTTAAAGTAATCCATCTACTTCAAAAGCCTTTTTTATAAAGAGATATTTGATACTTTAATCATGTACCAATAACTTTGTAAGAGACACTTTTCAATTCCCTTTTAATATATCTCCATAATTAGGGACACTTTTTTTTTTTAAGTCGAAATGCATGGCATTCTTCCATAACCATACGCCAAACAACAAGATACAAACAAGGATGAAAACTCCAAGTGATTTTGATTGAATTTAAGACTGAATGTTACCAACCAAAAGCTGCACCATAACATTACAAATAATATATATAAGTCCTTTCCGTGATGCTCGAAATGTATAGAAAATTACAAACGACTAAGTAACAAGCCTGTTATCATTCAAAAAAATCCGTTAAAACACACAAAGGCACTCTCTGAACATGCATTGGTTTAGATAATTTTGTATACAAAATTGTGCATTTTGGAGTGCCAACTCATTGCACTGACTTTAACATGGTTTTACCCGAATTTCAGGAGGGTTGTGCTTGAATATTCCCCTACACCCCCAATTTTACAATGAGCCTTATTTTTTTCAAAAACGTTATTTTTAGTGCGTTTCGGTACGATTTGCGTGAGTGACGTGTGAACTCCGTAGGCCTGTGCACAAGTCAAATTCGAATTTGAGCTCAAACTTTCGTCCCATTATTTATTCGTAATTGTTCTGAACTGATTGGGACAAGATCCATCAATTTAGTACTAAAAAGTGTATTCTAGACTTGTATATTCTAAAGTCTAGACTATTTTCCAAAAAAAGGACGGGTTCATAACGATCTATTACATTGACAATCTCACCCATACATTTTACTTTTCCTAATAAATAAAGCTGGAGAAAAATAAGAAAACAACCAACAACCAAAGAATTGTGTAGATCTAGTTATCATCATAATCATGGTTGTATCTTATTAGTAGGAAAAATAATATTCCTTTTAATCAGATTGTTAGATGCCCAACTGATTTAAAGATAAAATTCACAAAGTATAACTATAAGTATAGTTACTAGTATATAGTCTATAGTTTATACTTGATAGTAAATTTAAACATTTCCCCATTGGATGTAACACTGACATTAACTGGAGAGTACGGTACAGCAGATGTAGGAGTAGAAATGGCCCAAAACCACTAAATATGCACCATTTGTGAAAAAGTGTGTCTCCAGTGATCCTGGTCTTCTAGAGAAGAGATTTAACTTTACACCAGTTAAATTGTACTTTTACTTGATAGTGAGGGTCCTTCTCGTAAAAGTAACCATAAATTCAAAGTGATTGAAAGTAAAATAAACAATTGACAGGGGATAGAATATGGCCGAGGTATCAAAAACCCCATGTCCCCAAAACAAAATCGTTCAGTTTTTCCAGGTTTGTAAAAAAATAAGAGTACACAGGAGCAAAATAAGTGCGGTTTTACGACAGCAGCACAGTGTTCTATGAAACATAATACAAAATGTTATGATCCCACTTTATTTAAATTGTTGATGGCCATTGGAAATGTGTCGCCAAATCTAGTGAAACCTACGTTACCATTATCTTACTAAATAAAGGGATATGCTTAGATGCTCACATCTGTACAGTTATCTTATTTTTCTAATGATGAGAACATGGCATACAAGTAAAAACATATTTAAAAGTCAAGATACAAAAGAAATGTGACTGGGAATATAAGAAAGAGACAGGATAAAATAGTAGATTTAAGAGGTGTAACATACGTTACCACGAATTTTAAATATAGGTAACCACTATGATGTAAATTACTCTACTGGAGTTCAGGCCAATGAAGTAGATTGATATCACACAAAAAATGAAAATTAAGTTCAACTAAATGTCGCTTAATCAACCAAATGATGTAACATACGTTACCAGGTGATGTAACATACGTTACCAGGTGTAAAAAAATGTGTGTGGGATATACTTAATAACTATCTAAATTGATAGCAAACTGGTTAACGCCATCTATATGTGGTTAAGGGTGAGCTTAGCAATCATTTTCAAGGCCAAAATTGTATTCAAACAACACTAAATGTAACATACGTGACCAATTTGAAACATACGTTACAGCCAAATTACATATCTTTGGAAATCGTTAACGGACACCTGACTAGATGAATGTTCACAAAATATGTTTTTGTGGTTTTATTAACACTTCATTATTTTTTTTCATGGTTGTAACATTCAGTTAACAACTTTGAAACTAACTAGCTAACATGTGAAATGTTGATGGTAACGTATGTTACACCTTTTTATCAAAATGAAGCACACATTTCTTGCACAGTAACATTACGTGCTCATTTTCTCGGAGTATATACTACCAAGTATGCACTTTAGATTGGCATTAAAATCAAACGTTTAGCAAGAACTTTATTTTTGACATTTTCTGACTTTTCAGTTGTACATAATTAGTGGTTTTGAGCCAAATAAGGACAAGGACAAGGTCATTTAACAGGTGACTAAATAAATGATCCGGCTGTATCATATGGCTAAAGACACGTGCGTGTGGCTGTAAGGTAAAGACACACGCGTGTGGCTGTATACTAGGCCTAACAAGTATCTTTACTCCCTAAATAGTTATACTACTATATCATACCATAATTATAATGTACATATTGGCACTGCCAAATCAATTATTTGCTAAATTTGTAATTTACGAAATTAAAACTTTTGAAATGAAGATGTCAAAGATTTTTAAAATGACAAACGGATTTTTAGAGAACTTACTAAAAGTTGAACAAACTATTTTGCAGGGGGGTTGTATTTATACCGAACAGGTTGCATTTCCGGACATGTGCAAATTCACATAGGAAAAATGTTCAAATTTCTAAGTTGAATTTGTACTACTAAAGTACTCTAGCACATACTAGTACTAGGTAGCCCCAATCATACGAGCTCTGCCTAGGCCTAGTCTGTGACTGAGGTTTACGACTTTACCGTAGGTCTAGACTAGACCTACTGCCAGAGTACTGCCAAGTTGGCTCTAGACTAGTACTAGTAGAGTCTAGGACTTTTAATTTAGGAGTCTATCTCTTCGATCTGTACTTATAATATATAGGCGGTGTATGCAGCTATCTGCGAATGTTGTAATTACATAAGTACTAGAGTAGAAGAAGTACAGGTCTAGTTAGGCCGCAGCTGGCTTTAAAAAGCTTAGCTGGCTAGCCTTATTTGGCCTAGGCCGGCTGCCTACATTAGACTAGAGACATAGATTAGACTAGAGAGTAGACTAGTACTAGCGACTTTATTTAGCGTCATACACATAACTATATTACTCCGAATTTTAATAATAGTGTCCTAGACTAGAGACAAAGCAAGGCAATCGTCTAGTCTCTATTCAAAACTAAAACTAAAAGACTCTAGTTTTACTATTAGTATTACTTAGTCTTAGTACGCTTAGGCTAGTTTGGACTTGGGTTTTCATTTATTATAAATCGGACTGAGCCGAGTCTGACATGACAACGTCAACGAATATGGTGAGTGCATGCAGTCGAGTCAACTCAAACGCAGTCTCACTTAGCTCTCAGCTCACTCAGTCGAGTCTCAGAGTCAGACTCAGCTGTGTATATTTAATAATAAGGCAGCAAAAAGGCCAGGGCTACCGTAATTATAATTTCACTTTAAGACGTTTAAGAATCAAACTTGGAATTGGATCTTGGATTTGATGCCTCCGGAACATTCCACTAGGGAATTTTAACTGGAGGTTTACTTTTAAAAACTGCTTCAGCCTGAGGGAAAAAAATACAATTTATATTACTCTAACATGGGCGTCGATACTTACGTAATACCTATTCATCAGGGGGGATGAATAGGATGAATGGAATACTGAATGGGTAGGCTATCAATGACAGATCGACGCACATGGTTACTGAAAAAATAGCGGCACCAAACAGTAACTAACAGTCAACACAACAAAATTAAACAAAATCAGGACATGTCGAAGACGAAGGCGAAGCTTATCAATCATGCCAATTGTCTTGAGAAGTACTCTAGTCTAACTATCTAGTGAGTCGAGCCAAAATATCGATATCATTATGATTTACAAGTGACTTACATTACAGCAAACTGATGATGCTAATAATAATATAAAATCCAGTTGGAAAATGCTGCCTTTTTCAAATGGCTAAATGTGATCCGCTCCACGTTCTAATTCTGCACTTGTTACGTTGCATGCATTATGGTCTATGCGCATATTTCAGTTTGAATTTCGAGTACCCTAATTAATTACCATAAATTAGACTCGAAATCAGACCGTAGTACGGATTCTTATCAACTCACGTAATTATCCAGGGCATACAAACCATTGTGTTTATCACTAAATAAGATTTAGTGAGTACAATTGATATTGTTGTTTTTCATCCGGCATGTGGTATTGCCACGGTATGTTTGTGTCATCAATGTAAACATTGGTTAGTGTTAGGCGAAAATTAGGGAAATTAGTGTAGGCCTATACTACTTCTACTCACTATACTACAACTACTATCACTACTGTTACTACTATTACTACTACTACTTCTATTTATATAATACCAATGATAACCATTAATGTACAAGTACAACAAAATAATAATGATTAACTAAACAAAATATACAAAACTCGTAAAAGCTGTGATAATTTCACGGTTTGCAGTTCATATTAGTCATACTAATTTGTAGATAAATATATGTCCTCTTTCTGCAACCCACAATTAAACAGCAATCGCATAAAATATAACTTGGAACAATCATGTAAGTGGAATTTGATAAATTTACATTAAAACGTTTAAAATTACTAAACTATCCTTGTTACGATACAGCCAGGCCAGCTGATCAATACCTCTAAAATCGCCAACACCGAATTTGAAATGATGAATTCCTTAATCCATAGGGGTTAATGTTAGTGAATAGGGAAATTGCATGCAAATTGTCAACACCGACTGCGATGCTCGGTTCAGCAGACGACGCTTGACACCGAGTACCGGAAGCGGAAGCCGGAATGACGTCACGGATCCGAGGACAAATCTCTAACACCGAGGCATTTCAAGTACGGTATTATGGCTGGTGTTAGTGTTGCGATAACATTAACACCAGCCTCTAGCACCGTACTTGAAATCACCCAGTGTTCCTTCCCAAGTATGCAAGTAAAACATTGCAAAAGCACCATTACCGTGCACGGGCGGACACCCACCTATCATCACACCCTCCCATCAAACCCTTTCTCCTCTCGGTCGCTTCGCTCCCTCGGAAATCGGTCTTGTCAACGTCTGGAATACTTTGTTCATGTTGATGAATCATAAATAATACATGTAGCATTTGAAGCAATGTTTAAAGATAAATAACAGTTTTGGGAAAGTTATCGAAAATATCTATATTGGCCAATTAATTGATCAAATAATTGAAACTTGTGTGGTAAAATCCGAACCTAAGCATCGTTAAATGCAGAATGCCGTTACTTTGCACCTGTCCACGCTGTTAGCGCTGGGCTGGAGATATCGACAAGCCCGCATACCGGACCGGAAAACACATGGTGACCACGCGGACTTTTGCACTTAGCATATATATATGCGCGATTCTGCGTTGGCGATCGATTTGCGGCAAATCAGTTTTATAATCTTGCAATTATATAAATTAGAAGGCGGTGTCCTGACAAAATTTGTATAATCCCATCTTAGTAAAATTATATTCTTTCACATGGTTGGTAATAAGAGCGTACATTTTATTTGTGTTTTGTGTGGGGCGTTTCCCACTGTCATTAACGTTTGACTGTATAATTATGTCACATTGCGAATATTGTTGGGGGTGCATTATAACTGTCTTCCTTCATGAAACAAAAGTAACTTCTTCTTTCTAGTCGGTAGAATCATGACAAACTTACCCCCATTATAGTACTTGTCATCAAGTCAGAATTTCCCCCTTGGTATATGCACCAGATTGCACGGTTTCATATAAAAAATGTAAAAGATCCCTACCGTGGGAGGGGGGGGGGACATCTCACGGTGATATTTGTAATTCGCACTGATTCAAATGTTATGTTGTTCTAAAACTTTGTATTCAATCAGCACGTGTGGGGAATTAAAACTACACTGCATGGTATTCATCTAGAGAGCAATTACAATCGAAAGAGGCTGGACCGAACGTACATTTGTGCACTGTTAAAACGCTGTGTAAAAATGGTTGTTGGATCTTTTTATACCACTTTAGGTGTAGCATGATAAGTTCTACAAAGAAGGGTTGTGTAAAGCAGCCATTATTCAAGCGCTGTTGAAACGTGTTAAATCACGTGATAGTTTCAACCGCAAAATCACCGCGTCAAAACCTGTTTTGTCCCTCCGCAAACCAAGCGAACCGAGATAGCGCAGTCGGGAGAGAGTGAGACTTATAACCCAAAGATCTCCGGTTCGATTCCGACCTTGCCGCTTTACGTCATTTTTGTATTTGCTATTTCAACAACAGGGTTGTTGAAATTTATTCTAATCAACTGTTGTTGAAAAAAGTTAAAACAACAGTTGTGTAAACTTTAAACAACTGGGGTTGTTTAATGTTTTCAACAACATACCCAGGGAGCAAAGGGGGTTTTACAGACATGGAATGTTATAAAAGGTTGGGGCCCAGAATTGTCTTCTAGGACCTTGTAGAAGCACAACCTAGGTGGACAACCTCGCGAATTAGCTACTGGAAGGCCACGTAACACGAAGGATTTTACCCCTACTTTACGTTAAAAGCGCATTTAATCCTTAGGGTTCATGAATGCCCTACTCTGGTATTTTCACGATTACACCAAAACGCATGCTGATATCATCACATTTCTTCGGACATGTCTTTCATAGATAGGTGTGCATCTTTTGATACCAAATTTTGCCTTTTTACTTCTATGATTTTTAAGTCACGTGTCTTTATAAGTCACGTGTCAGACATAGAATATGAAATTTCACATACGCTTATAATTATACAAAAATACTTGGAAATTGTGCAGATTATAGAATGACAAAAATATTTATCTGTAAAACTCTATACATGTTAGATGGCATTATAATGAAAAACAATGCACTGGCAAAATAAATGATAAAACAATACAAAACATTACCCCTAGTCATTAGATACATACTGCAATCAATCCATTACACCATAGGCGTAGATCTGTCATTGATACCTATTCATAAGGGGGTGATCTGTTCATTCATCCCCCCCCCCCTGATAAATAGGTATTACGTAAGTATATACGCCCATGCAGCACACAGAGTGAACATTTCCACTCACATTGGAGTGCAAGGGAGTTATTAAGTGTATAATGAATGCAGGGTAAATAACATAAATGGGACGACGCACAATGGTATTGACCGCGGGTGGCGAGGATGCACTGAATTGTAGTTTTCATTTCTAGAGGTGATAGAAATTGTGATTAAAGGGTATGGTATACGTGCTAGTCTGGAGTCGGGGTGTAACTTGGTATAGAATTTTAAAGGGATCTAGTGACTTTGTTGACAAATACAAAAAGTGATGAGTGATTAATACAATGTATATTGGTGTGATCTGATTTGTCCATACAGTAATGTGTGAAAGTTAATTGGACGTTAATTGGATATTTTGGGGCCGGGAAATTAGCAAAAATGCACAGTGATATTCACTAACTCATCGCACTTACTTTGTACACGGCTTAAATTATCCAGTAGACAGTATAACATCTGAACACTTCAATCGTAAATATCTTTTGAACTTAATGGAAATTTGAAATACCGAAACCTGTGCAGTGCTTTTATTGTTAATATAAATATGATAAGGTATGAGATAACCATTAGAGTTCCAAGTAAGTTTGGGGATTTGGACAATGTTACTAAGTCCCTTTAAAGGGACATTCCCTCTTTTGCAAGCCAAATTTCAAAAGTTGCGAGGTTATTATCTTATTATATGAAAGAAAATGTCATTTAATAGCATGCCTGAAAAATAGGGCTTGAAATCTCTTTTTCGTAAAGTTATAGACCTAAAACTAATAAAACGACAACCAACAGTTAATTGTGCATGTACGTGTATTCACCCAGTGAGGAAGTTCGTACACGGATTCCACGAAGTACCACAACGTTACCCGCGCTAGCTACGTGACCCGCACAAACATAATAATAGCATGACCGAATATTAAACAAAATAACCAAACCTCGCTTAAACTGACTACATGTAATTACATATTCTTCATTTTTGAGATTTTTTTCTTGACATACCTTTACAAATGTCGGCTTAACAATACCTTTATAAGAATAAGTACAATATTGTTGTAATATTATGCTAAATCAGTTAAACTCTTTTATTGACCGATATATAGTTTGATGGAGGGACGCAAACGTTTTTTATCCGTAGAATCCAAATTACAGGGCTGTTCGATCTGATTTTTTGGTTGTGGGTTACATTCATCCCCATCCGTCAACTGGAAACTGTTCAGACGTTTTGTAAAAGAGGGACAGTCCCTTTAAGCGGACATTGAGAATATTACAATATTATATTTAAACTGTCACGCTACAAGAGCGCTCATTTGAGTGAGAATGTATTAATTGCACAACTAATGTAGAACTGTATAAAGTGCTTGTACTATTCATTTTCCTTACGCAAGGTGCTGAAACCAGGACCCTCAAAAAGATTTATGTCAATAGACATATTTTTTAAATGACAAGCCTCATAATCATGGGAGTAACAAGACGTCATATATGTTGATAGGCACAGGAACACGTTCAAGAAACAACCAACAATAAAGTTACAACCAAAAGATTGAGATACGTTGGACATGCGAATCGAATGACCCCCCAAATATATCCACACATACTCTCGAACAAGAGGAGGACCACCCAAAAGTTGACGGATTGCATAAAAGATGACACTCAAGCCAAACTTTACCAGAAGAGACAAAAAAAAAAAAAAGTGGCAAGCCATTATGAAACATAAGCCACCACACATCCAGGCGATGGTGTGGACGGCATAAGTCAAGTCAAGCCTATTAACATGATTAATTGGATATAAAGATTTTATTTATATCCTGTTATTACATAGGTAAGGGGTTCACACTTGAACATACTTATACATAGGACTGAATGTGAGGTACATCTTAGGATGCAGATATGTGGAAAATATAATATAGAGAGCCTGCTCTTTGTAAGATATGCAGGGGGCCAAAAAAACGGAACGGGGCACTTCCCAAATTATAGTAACAAAATGATTATGTCCATCAAATAGGGTGTTTTTTCCAACGAAAACTATACCAAGAACAGTCAGTTTAGTTGTGACGTTTAAGTTTGAGGGCGCTGTGAGTGACACCATGTCAGGTTCCCATTTTTGTCAATTTGTACCAGTGCCAGATAAATCGGACTTATACTGCCCGTCTCAGTATCGAACTTATATCGGAATCAGATTTAAAGTCACTTTCGGTGATCACTTTTTAGGTGATCCATTAACTTTATATTTTCCCCTAAAGTGATATTTGTGACTTCAGTCATATACTAATATCATTGTAATATTCTTGAGAAAGATGTGTGTAATTTTCAAAGAAAACGAATAATGTTTACGTATATATGAATCACGTTGTTTGTGATTTATTAATTGTGTAAAAAAATGCATTTTCTTGCTAAAAAAGGGAAATAAATTTGAAATTTAATTGTTATTGAACTGAATTGAAAATTAATGTCTAATTATATCAATTCAATTCAATTCAATTTTGGTTTATTAAAATACTGAGTAAAAAGTCCGAAGACTAAACATGTCAGTTTACAACATTTGGAAATATAACAAAGTAAACACATTTAGTATGTACTGTACAAAATAAATAATGAGTTATCACCTCGCCAAAAATGTACTATAAAATTAAACAAATAAAACATTCATTTAGAGATATTCAATATATTACTGTATAATCATAAAAAACCATCATAATAAAACAAAGTACTGAGTGAGATAATGCAAGGTCCTACCAAATTAAAGGAGAAAATTATGAAAGTGTGAATCTCTTTAAAGTTAAACAATCAATACCAACAACTAAAATAATGAGTATTATAATTTTAAAATGTGATCTTTAAAATCAGAAAGGTGATATAGTTAAAACTTCCAAGCAAATACATAAACTGACTTAAGTTTAAGTAAAAATACTAAAAACAAAATACATTAATGAATGAAGCAAATCATGTATTTAAAACAAAACATGATAAAATCATTTTACAGATTGGCAAATTAAATTATTATATTGCTAATGAGGGCATTATAAATTCAAAATCAAATCGTAGATATAATATTGAAAGTAATATCCAGAGTGTTCGCGTGAAGTATTTGAATTCGAATACTATGGCCGATCGAGTATTCGACTTGGATTACTCTTGACTACACTCTAAAAAATAACTAGTCAAAATGACCAGACACATATTCAGCCGGGCACCTGCACTATTCTAGTCAAAATGATCCGGAAAATCTAGTCAAATACATTGATGTTCTAATTTTATATTGCCTTTTATACAGAAACATATATTGAAATTATACTCAATAACGTGTAAACGCTATTGAGTATAATTTTAGATTATTTTTCTGTATAAAAAGGCAATATTTAATTAAAACATCAATGTATTTGACTAGATTTTCCGGATCATTTTGACTAGAATAGTGCAGGTGTCCGGCTGAATAGGTTTCTGGTCATTTTGACTAGT
Organism: Echinarachnius parma; assembly: GCA_037951105.1. Classification (NCBI taxonomy): domain Eukaryota; kingdom Metazoa; phylum Echinodermata; class Echinoidea; order Clypeasteroida; family Echinarachniidae; genus Echinarachnius; species Echinarachnius parma. The sequence goes on along the minus strand of JBAMJV010001337.1, from coordinate 20,225 downwards.
TATCTTTTAGAGTGTACGGTCGAAAGCGTCTATCTTAAATATTTCCATAATTAGTGAGACAATTGAAAAAAAATCAAAACCCATTTCATTATTCTGTTATCATAAGCTAATCCACAATACACAAGAGAAATGTGAAAGCTCCAATTGATTTTGATTGTATTTTTAAGGAGATAATGGATGACTTTTAAGGTGCACCTGTAAAGTATCAGATATTGCCCAAAATGACATTTGAGACTTCAATCCTATACCGAAATCATTGTAAGATATGTCCGAATGATGTGTGAAAGTTTCATTGAAAAAGAACACTGCTTTCTTTGTTAAAAAAGCGAAAATTTGCGTCAGCTTTTACAACTAATTACAGTATGACCGACGCTAATGACGTGTATGACCGTTTATAAGCGATCTAAATAGCTGAATGATTATCAATGATAGATATCGTTATACTAAAGGGGCATTTGAACAAAAAATCTAACCCTATTTTATTATTCTCTTACCATACCATAAGCCAAACAACACGGTAGAAGAGAAATGTGGAAGCTCAAATTATTTTTTTTGGAGTTAGACACTTAACAGGTGCAACTTTAAGGTTGAAAAGGCAACATTATAATACAAATTAGTGATCCCATGTGCTTTGTAACGTTGGACAAGTTAGGTTAATTTCAACTAGAATTAATGGAATGTACTTATATTTATTCAATTTATTGACAATATAAGAACAGCCAATGGAAAACAGAAAAGGCAGAAGCCTAAACAAATGTATATTTCCCTTTAATAAAATCACACATTTGAAATCAATAAATGCAACAGTTATAGAACAGTGTATGGACACATATATATTAATACTCATATAATACTCATATAACCTCGAATATAACATTATGTAGTATGTAATATTTCATTTATTAACCAATATACTAAGAGTCAAATGTGTAAATGTAATTTCAGTGCACTTTAAACCTGGGTGTAGAGTAACCATCATGATAATGATTATGTTGTAATTTATGGTTAAATATACATGCATAGAAAGACGAAAGGCAATTATATTATGCGGCTTGTAAATGATAAGTTCAGAAGAACGTTTGTATGAGACATCTGGATCTGGATCTGGATGTTTTACAGTGCAGGACCTGGTATGGTATAGTGCACCGGATTTGGAGAGGGCGCTAGTTTAGCTAGTCGTAACGTAGGTGACTCTTGCCGATCTTGTTGCGGAACACCTCTGGTGATGAGCTGTCTACCACTTCGTTCGGGAGTTGGTTCCAGGCCAGCGTAGTTTGTACAAAATATGACTGTTTGAGTTGCTCTGTTTTGCAATGCCTAACAATGTAACATTTATGATTATTTGTTATCTGTCTTTCTAATATATTTTGGGTTTCAAAGCCAGTGAACTCTCTGGCTCTGATATTTCTTCTAGGTCTTTGTTTGACTAGAAAATTTCCAATAGGAAGGGCTGGGACCAACCCCTCGACCACCTTGAAGAAGGATGTAAGCTTCAACACTTGGCGTCTTGATGCTAGAGTTGGTAGGTCGAGTCTTTCTCTCATCCTGGTCATCGAGCCTGGTTCGCGCGAAGTGTAGTCACCTGCGATGAACCTCACTGCTCTCCGCTGAATCCTTTCCAATCTCGATATGTCCTTTTGAAGGTAGGGGTCCCACACACAGGCGCCGTACTCAAGGATTGAGCGTACCAATGCTATGTATGCCGTTCTTTTGCATTCTTGTGGAAAGAAGTTCAAGTTACGGCGCAGAAGTGCCGAAACTGCATTCGCCTTCTTGACAGTGTTGGTGATGTGGTGGGTCCACTTCAAGTCTTCGGAGAGGGTAAGACCAAGGTATGGGTGTTGTGCTGTGTGTTTCAGGATATGGTTATTTATGGTGTAGAAGTGAGAAGTCTTGGAGTCAGTACTAATGACGTGGCATTTGTCTGCGTTGAATGTCATCCCCCATTTGGCTGCCCATTGTTGAAGTTTAGTGAGGTCGTCCTGTAGTTTCAGATGGTCACGCTGATTCTTTATCTGCCTATAAAGAACGCAGTCATCGGCGAAAAGGCGAACTTGGGACTTCACCTCGTCTGGCAAGTCATTTATGTGGCACAAGAAGAGGATGGGTCCTAGTACTGTTCCCTGGGGTACTCCGGAGGTTACAATCTCAGTACTCGAGTGCTCTCCATCTACCACTACTTTCATCTTTCTCTCTGTGAGGAATGATTGCAGCCACTGATGAATTGGGCCGTCTACGCCGTACGGTAGTGGTTCAGCTTGTGTAACAGGAGTGAGTGTGGTACAGTGTCAAACGCCTTGGCGAAGTCCAGTATGATGATATCAGTCTGAATTTTCTTGTCATGTGCGAGTAGAAGATCATGAAATGTAGTGAGCAATTGAGTCTCTGTTGAGTGACCAGACCTGAACCCATGATTAAGTGAAGATAAGATGTTGTTTTCTTGGAGATGCTGAAGTAAGTGTCTGCATATGATGTGTTCAAGCTGCTTGCATGCCACAGATGTAAGGGAAACAGGTCGATAGTTGCTTGCCGTGTGTATATCGCCTTTCTTGAAGACCGGTGAAACATGGGCAGATTTCCAGTCAGATGGTAGGGTACCAGAGTCTATTGATAACTGGAAAATATCGGCAAGTCCTGGGGCAAGCTCTTTAGCACACTCCTTCAGTACGATGTTGGGAATCAAGTCTGGGCCAGCAGCTTTCGAGACGATGATCTTTCTGAGTAGTGCTTCAACGCCATTCACGGAGATGTGAAGCGGTCTGATTTTACCATGCCTGCGGCCGGTCATGGTGGGTGCATGGTAAAAGTTTCTGTTGAAGACGGACTTGAATTGATCCACTAGAATCTGAGCCTTGGCCTTGCTTTCGTGGATCAAGTTTCCAGCTTGTTTGAGAGGAGGTATTCCAGTCCTGTCTTGCCTTTTAGATGATACGTATCTCCAGAAGGGCTTGGGGTTGTTGTTTTCAAGTCCTTGAATAACTGAAGACAAGACGAAATCTTCTTCCGCTTTTCTAAAAGTTTTCTTGCACGATTTTTGGAATTCTTTCAACTTCTCCCAGTCCTGGGTTTTGTGAGGAAGTCTACGAGGGTCTCTAGATTTCCTGTATAGCCTTGCCTTTCGTTTAGTCATTCGCTTCAGTTTGTGGGAAAACCATGGGAGGGATTTCCTGCCTTTCATCAGCTTTGACGGGACATTGTCTTCTACGATGTTGAGTAGTGAGGACTTGAAGTGTGTCCAAATGTCTTCGATGCTGTTTCCGGCTTGACTTTGGGTAGCAATTTCCTCAGAGAGTGTTGTAGTCTTTTCGTGGATCGCCTCCCAGTTCGCTCTGTGGAAAAGGTATCGTTTCCGGTTGTTGTATCTGGTAATGTGTGGCAGTATTTCAAAGTCAGTGACTATCATGGCATGGTCACTAATCCCTGGGATGCTCGTGGAGGTCTTGACCAGAGATGGATTGTTGGTGAAAACAAGATCCAGCATGTTGTCCTGTCTAGTTGGTTGGTTATGTATCTGGGTGATGCCATAGTCCAAGGACATGTCAATGAGGGCTTGCTGTACTTCTCTCTCTGATGCTCCTGGTCTGACACAAAGGTTTTCCCAGTCAATGTCAGGGCAGTTGAAATCGCCTGCAAGGATTACATAGTGTTCTTTTCTGCAATTGAGAAGCTTTCCCAGTGATTCATGGAGTTGATGTATGTGTCTCATATCCCGATGCGGCATGTAAAAAGATCCACAGTACAAGTCCTTGTTTCCTTGGATCTTGACCTTGGTCCATACAAGTTCACATTCTGTTGTAAGTTCTGGATTACATTCAGCAGTTTCATTTCTAGAGACGCCAACAAATACGCCGCCTCCTGTTGATTCTCTGTCATTTCTAAAGAAAAGGTGGGATTCGGGTAAGACCTCCGTTGACTTGGTAGCATCGGGAGCTGGGTCTTGACCTGGTTTGACGCCCGACAGCCATGATTCAGTGCCACAGATAACGTCTGGCTTGATGTAATCCACAGCTGCTGAGAATTCAGACCGGTTCCTTCTGATGCTGCAGCAGTTAACGGTGAGAAGTCTCATGTTTGTTTTCTTTGGTTGGCCTATGTTTTTTGAGTTAGCAGTTCCAGTTCGGCTTGTACTTGATGATTTATGTTGACTTCCTTGCGTACTGCCACTTTCAGAGCTGCTCCGTATCTTAGGGCTGCTTTCACAGATGGGGCTTGGTGGATCTTCAGACGTGAAAGAGTACGTCGTATCTGAGGCAAGTGGGTAGTACGTGTTTGAAGTCTGGAGTTCAAAGGAGTTGAAAGTGAAGTTTTCAATGTTCAGTTCGTCACATTTGTAGCAATGCCATACTACGCTGTCATGGCCAAGATTTGACATGTCTTCTGTGTTCAGCCCTTCGCACGATTTGTGGTACCAAATACTGCAGTTACAGCAACAGACAGCTAGTTGGGACCAGGTGACTGGGCGTTCGCAGTATCCGCATGGGTACACAGAAGCGGTCTTGGGTCCTGGGTTGGTTTGGATGTCCCCCGAGACATGTACCCCGAGACATGTACCATTATTTTATCATTGGGACATAATGTGTTTACAATGTTACAGAAACTATACATTGTAAACAGATACATGTAAAATGTATTGTACAAACACGTTATGGGCCCCGTTGCAGAAAGAGATACAATCGATTGCAAGTTACAATTGATTGTAGGTCAGAAAATGTGCACGTTTCAACCAAATCAGATTTGCGCATTTCGAACACATGATCTGACTTACAATCGAGTGTATCTCTTTCTGCAACGGGGCAGAACTAACTAATGGTCATGAAGAAAAAGAAAAAAAACGTAATACTGTGATTTCTAGACTTCCAAACTTCTCGCATTTCTCATGTAAGATTGGCATGACTATTTATCAAATATCACATAATTATATGATTATATAGTTTCACTTACCGAACAAATATGATGTACAGGTAAAGAGATGGTTATCCTGTCCAAGCGATTCAGAATCGCTATTATTTGGCAGATGATATTCCGTTAACGGGTATTCTAGTGTACGGTTAATAGAAGTTTGTAAATTAAAACGTGGCAGCCTCATGCTCACATAGCCACAATATCATAAACATTTATACCTCCCAGCCCTACAATAAAAGCTTAATACGCTAGTTTTTCCTTTTTATTTCGCTCATGCGTGCTCTCGCCCTTTGTATACGGTTATCGGGTACGACCAGTCGGCTACAATAGCTCCATACCTGGGAAAGAATTCTATAGAATATGGTCCTCACTAGCTTGATAAATCGATCGTTTTCAGGGTCTCTTTACAAGGGATAGTTGAGTTCTGGTAAAGAGAGTATACAGTTTTGGTCAAACATGCACCATTACATTACAAACTAATAGTTGTAACTTCACCATGCCCGAAATGTAATAAAAAATTACAAATGACTAAGTAAAAAGCCTGTTATCATTCAAAAAGAGCCGTTAAAACTTAAGAGGGCGCTCTCTTAACACTCACTTATCGGTTTCAACCATTTAAAATAAAATATTATGCACGAGATGTTTTGTTGAAATAGTGATAAGATAGGGAGATAATCAACAACTAAACTGGGTTCCAAAATAAACTTATCACTTTTTCAGAGCGACCGTCACTAAAATCCATAGCACCAAATTGATTCATATTTAGACACCGATAAGATATTATTCTCATTATGAAGCATATCTCAAAAAGTACAAGTTTGCTTTTGCAAAAAAAGAGAAAAATGCCATGGAATCACTACAGGTCACTTTTTAAAAATCACAGAAACTGCAGGCTGCGAACCTCCACGAAAGGCGGTCTATTCAGAACTTTCAATAGCTATTCATTCAACTTCAAAGCGGGTTATGTAACCACTAGCCTGGCTATTGTCCGCACCGAGCTCTGTGCCCGCGAAAGCGAGCAGTTTCTGTGATTTTTGAAAAATTACCCTTTGCGATTTCACCTTATTTTATTCTTTGTTGACTAAAGCAAACATAATCTGTTTAGATGAGCTTGCTAAGGGGTATTATATCTATTCTATGCCCAATTATGATGACTTTTTATGCTTTGGATTTTAATGTGTGTCGCTCTGAAGAAGTGATAAGTTTCTTTTGGAGCCCATTTTATTTAAAAACCTCTTTTGTACATTTTTGAAAAGAGGAAGCATTAAAGGAAAGAACGACTGGTTTCAAATTAACGAATAATTGTGGGGCCCCACAGTTATAGAGTGGAGAAGTGTGATGTCATCTATGACGTCATAAACACCTTTTTTTAGAATGTTCAAATTTGAACTTCATTTTTAAAAAGAGCATAACAAATAATGTCTAAATACTGAAAATCAATTGAATATGTTAAGTATTGGCTGAGATATGCCCATCCGAATGATTTTTGTTCCAATAGGCAATCAGTGTTATAGAGCACTGGTTCATAACTTTATGAACCAGTGCACTATTACACTGATTGCCCATTGAAGTAAAATACAATTGGATGGACATATCTCAGCCAATAATTAATATATTCAATTGATTTTCGGTATGTAGACATTATGTTTCATGCTCTTTATGAAAAGGAAGTTCAAATTTGAAAATTATAAAAAAAAAGATTGTTATGACATCATGGCTTCTGTACTCTATTACAAATGTTTATGTGTATTTTAGCCATTTCTAATCCGATTTTGATCAAATAAAGTTTATTCTGTCATTAAAATTGTATGCTCTTTCGAATTTGACACTTAGTTTTTCATTATCTCACAAACAAACTTATTTTGTGTAGCGCCCTCTATACCAAAACTCAACTATCCCTTTAACTGCACTGGTGTGCGGCAATACCCGCGTAGCTCCCCCGTAGCTTACACTCGTTGGTGAGCTACGGACTGATAGTGTGACGGCTTGAACAAAAAACAAAAAACACAGTTTAACCATGTTTTAAGTATTAGACCGGGGGCCCAGAGCATGATAAAATTACTGGCATTGCTGTTTTCATGATAGGTACCCCCTAAGGAACGATGTCCACCAACTTTTGTCCATGACGGTGTTCAACTAGATAAATGCATATTTTGCCCCCCCCCCCTCCCCCCCCCCCCCCCCCGCCCCTTTGCGTGCCCCCTAGGCTTACAGTACAGGATGTGACCCGGCAGCAATTCATTTCATTGACCCTTGGCCACATAATACTAACATTATGTGACCATCAAACCTTTTGTCTCTCTTCAACTAGATAAATGCTCTGGGCCCACGGTCTATATGTTTTGTAAATATTTATCGAGATGTGCAGTTAAAACGACAATTTAACCCAACAATTTTGTGGGCAGCACTACAAGGTTGTTCTCTTTGACGGAGTTTGTACTATTTTGTCAGCCTTTTTCGCGGGATCAGCTGCGGCCTTTTTTGCAACCATCGTTCAAACTGTTCATGGTTCATGGCAGGCTAGGCCGATCTGATCAGTTATTCCTGCTCTAGACCGAAAATCAGTTCTCCTCTTCCGGTTGTTGTTTCACTCACCACTTTCAATGTGGGGTGGATAGTATGACGTCATGATATTAAAGGAACACATAACGAGGTGGATTTTGCTGACTATTCCTGCTCTATCTCTGTGCTAAACCTAGTCAGTTATAACCGACTCGTTATGGGATTCCCTTTAACCAACTCGTTATAGGATTCCCTTTAATATAATATATGACGTCATGAAAGGGTGACCGTGATATACTGATAGTGGAAACAGACGCAGTCTCCGTGGAACAACTTTCGGAACATAGAGCCCTGTAGTGTATTATGTCAGTGATTTATCTAACTAGCATAACTTGTATCATTCATTGATGTTTACCAAATTGTATATAAGTATCATAATCATTGTACTATCTCAATGTAAATTGTAATATTCTGTAAATATAGCTTCACCAGATTGGATTGTGCGGCACTCTATATTATCTTTCTTTCTGACTTGTACTTATTATGTTGTAATTATTGTATCACTTTAAAGGAGAATTCCGGACGAGTTTAAACAAAATACAGTATATTGGAAATAAATCTAGGGATGTGCTTGAATATTTTCAGGATTTGACTCTCTTTGGTTGATTTCTCTAAGAGATTTTTCTAATGTCATTAACTCTGAGGAAATAATTAAATTTACTGCACACAATCATGAGACCCTTATGTAGCACCCTCACTTTGCTCAATTTCTTGAGTAGGCTTGAATCCGGTGCCACTGCATTGTGATCACTGCATGTGTCATTCATAATAGCCGGTCATGCAGAGCCAGGAAATTCAATAACCACGTTTACAGGACTTTGTGTCTATTCAAATTCCAATGAAAGCCAAACGTGTTACAATTTCGGGCAGGCAAGTATTTTCAAACGGTTCAACAATGCAGTAATGCTCAAAGGCACGGTTGAGTGGCGCATCGTGGACTAAACTATTCATGATCGAGCATTGTATTGGTCCGATCAAAAGAACACATTCGCTGCAGTGTAAAAACATAGATAGGCGCATAGTGAGGGTCGCACGTCACAAATTGGTGTATTATGGGATAGAACAAGCTCGCTCGCGAAGTTGTGTCATTAGAATTTCAAAGCCAATTATAAGAACCGACAATCATACTATTTTCACACAAAATTGTGTTTATTGACCTAGAATATCTGTCTTTTAATCATTAGAAGCTTGAAATCGTGTGGAAGTCCACTTTAAGTACAGCGCTTAGAAACGTATGAATTAAGCGCTTTATAGATGTTATTTATTTATTATTATTATAGACTGATTTTCGGTCTATGTACTACCGGTATATACTATCTCTATTCCCTCTATATCTCTATTCTTCATTTACAGATTTTCCTGAAATCTCATGATCCTTCCGGGCTTCCCCATGCATCAGAATGGCGGTCATTTTTTAAAATTCAAAATGGCGGCTAAAGACGTGCTTGAAAAAATGGTATAGAATAAGCAATCCAGTAGGACTATTGATGATCCATAATTATGGATATGAACGTAGTATTCTATAACAAATGTGTGTATGATGCAAATGTATATATACAGGGTGGCCAACAAAAAACGGAACGGGGCACTTCCCAAAATATAGCAACAAAGAGATAATCGGATAGGGTGTCCAATGAACAACGATACCGAGAACAGTCAATTTAGGGCGCTGTGAGTGACACCATGTCAGGCTCCCATTTTTGTCAATTTTTACCGAGTCAGTGTCTGATAAATCGCACTTACTGCCCGTCATAGCATCCAACAAAGAGCAATACGCGCGCCATTGTTAGTGTGCCTTCAGGTGTGTGCCGAGAGAATGGGCATAGTTGTTCGATACTATGAAGTGCAGTAAGTCCGATTTATCAGGCTGACTTGGTAACAATTGACAAAAATGGGAACCTGACATGGTGTCACTCACCAGCTCACAGCGCCCTAAAACAAAAAATACCCGTCCAAAATGACTGTTATCGTTTTTCATTGGAAAAGACACCCTATCCAAATGACATAATCATATTGGTATTACATTTTGGGAAGTGCCCCGTTCCGTTGGGGGGGGGGGGGGGGGGCACCCTGTATATATACACTACTCAAAAAGAGTTAATGATCACTTTTTATTTTGTGTGTACTTTTTTGTATGAGATATTTTACTGCTGAAAATACCCCAGTACAACTGTCCTGAATATCCTCAAACACATTGCAAAACATGGGTGAGGCAGTATTATGGTGTGGGGATGCATCACCTGTGGCAACCGCACTCGTCTACGTGGTTCCAGGGGGAGCAATGACAGGAGTGAGGTACAGGGATGAAGTCCTTCAACATATCGTCGTGCTATTTGCAGAAAATGCAGGGGAAATTTCATTATCATGGACGATCATTAACTCCATGAGACAGCGGTGTTAAAGAGGTATTATAAACATTAATGAAATGTTAAACTGTTTCAATTTTTCGAAAGATAAACTCTTACTCTCTAGTATAAAACATTCCTATTCCATTATGTATCTGTAGTGATGATGAAATAACATGACAAACATAGCAGTTTGAGAGCGCTTCGTCACCAAAAAACGTAAACCGATCTAATCATGATAATGATATGCATATGACCCCGTGACGTCATAACCAGGAGTCAGCACAACTAGCGCAAGCGAGGTCATAATAATATTCGCGCGCCTGAGCCTAAAATACCGTTAAAAAATCCACAAAATTGCCCAATGTTTGTGTAAAAGTACATATTTTACCGTATGAGTGGTTATTTTTAGCGAAATTATCGACTTGTTTGACAAATTGATCAACGCAAATTGAACATGTGCATCGAAAAAAAAAAACCCAACGGAACACGCACTAGAAGGTCTGCCAGAGTTTCGGCAGGCCCCGCGCTGCGAGAGAGGTAGCTAGCTAGCGCGCCAAGCCGTTTGTAAGTTGCACTCTTAAAAAGTGCCGAAAAGGAACGAAAATGCAAGATTATCACGATCGCACCTATTCTAGACTTTCTCTTATTTTACTTACATGTTTGCAAGGCTTTTAAAACAAATACGAGAACAATTACCTGCAAAAACGGCAAAAAAAAACTGATAATCTCCTGTTAATTTCCTAACTCGCTCGGACCAGGTGAACTGAACCTAGCGCACTTTGTTGCCAATTTGCAAACGGGCCGGCGTAGACTACACTACACGTTATATGATATCGCAGCCCAGAAATTGGCAACGATCACAAACGATCTGATTTTCGGCTATGTTCAATCGCAGCTCGCGTAACAACTAACAAGCGCTTGATTTGTTTTGAATGTTTTACTCGGTTTTACTTCCGGAAAAGTCATATTTTGCTAAAAACTGAGGTAATACTGAATATTGTGTAACTATATTTCCGTAAATATTGTTATATAAATCCAGCAAAGTATTGATACTTGTCATTTTATTGCCGTATAAAAAGATGAATTTGAGCGCGAAACACTGCATTTTTGCAGACCGGTTTATGAGATTCGATCGATGAAGCCGCTGCGGAGTGCAGTGCCGGAGCAGCAGTCCAGCTCAGCTGCCTGTGCTGGCGGCTGCGCCCGCGCGCGGGCGGCCGCCCGGACGACCGGGCGAGGACTGAGTGGGGGTATTCTAAAATCATATCGGAGATTTCATCGTCTCCTCGAAGCGATTTAAGAGTGAGGATGCGCCTTTATTTGGCAATGATATTTGTTGTATTTGTGGAGACAAATAATCAAAAGGAATTATGAAAATGGTGTCTGCAAATATGCCTCAAAACCGGGAAATTGCCCCCTCTGACAAGTGACCCCTGTATGCCCCTGTCCATGCCCAGCCAATGTGTTCCTTGTTATGACGTCACACAAATTACCGTGACCTTTCCTTTTTCTAAAACATCGATTTTGGGAATTCCCCCAAAATGCTTTTTTTTTTACTTTTTTTTTTTTGGAACAGTTATTCGTAAACACTAATTTGTTATCATTTATATGTCAGCTTTTTGATGTTAAAATATGAACTCAAATTGGAATGATTTATAATACCTCTTTAAGCCGTTATTGCTGCAAGAGGAGGCCATACTCGCTACTGAGCCAATTGTTGAAAGACATTCAGACTGACAATTTTGAATAAATTTTCATTTGACTTCTCCCTGAAACTGTCCATTGTGTGATTGCCCAAGTTAACATCATGAAAATATGCATTTGATGTTTTGAAACATGTTTTTATTTTTGTATTCCAATGAGAACACCATCTAGACAAACAAAAAATGAAAGAACTATGCCTCACTCAATGCTTGGAATAAAATTAAAGTTTAAAAAAAAAGTGATCCTTAACTTTGTTTGAGTAGTATATATAGGCACATATATATACGTATATACGGCGATCATCATTAATTTCAAGATGGCGGCTAAACTATAACCTCCAGTACTTTAGTGATGATCCCATGAATGGCGACTGAGTACGTGGTTGAAAGGAAATCGGTACCAAATTTGTATTCGAATAAGCACCCCCAAAATAACAATGTATAGCCAATAAATCCATTTTGGCACGAAAATCAAGCTGCATTACATAGATCATCCTCTACTACTTGTAGGCCAACATCAAGAATAATTAGTGAAATTCATCCATTAAAACTACTAAACAATATTGTACTATTGTTGTAAATTCACAATGGAATAAATTGATATTCATAGAACAGTTTATATTTAGCCGTTTTACCGGCAGAATTCGTTTACTTATTTGGAACTGGGAGATGGACTCCATAAAACCGTGGGCATTTAAAACCATGGTTTGAGTATATATAATATACACACGCACACAAACACACATGTAGACACACTTTCACGAACTTGCATGTACTAGAACAAAATGTCAACTGTACAACCACGGTTACAAATTAAGGCAATTTATTACAAGCCAAATTACAAGGTAAAAACATATTAAGATGTTAAAATCATACAAATAAAAAATAAAAACAAAACATAATATAACTATATTCCCTCCTCATTAGGAACATCATTTAAAGTGAGACGGTCGTGATTTAAAAGAGGGCGTTTTGGTAACGTCTCTGGCGCCCAGAGCTACTGTACAATTCCATTTATTTAACCCGTTCCCAGCTAAATATTGACATTCTCATCAAATTAGAGACGTTCATGCGCGGGGATGCTACACCCCGGGTCGCCATTTTTATCTACGTTAGTTCGTCTGCACTCATCGATATAAAAATACTGGATATAGCAACAGCGCCCTCATCATTAAGCCAGCGACAGTGTGAAAAAGTACTCCAAAAGTACTCCAAATACAAAGACCATGCTCGCTCGAGTGAATCGATTTACGGAAATGAATAGAAGCACCTTTTGTATTTGGTCACTTAGGTGGACTTTTAGATACTTGCGGCGGCTTCAACGTCGCTCATTCGGCATTGTTCAGCGTGCTGTATCCAGTGTGCATATCGATGGTCTGCACTGCGTAATATTGAGCCTACGTGTATTCCGCACGTCACCGCGCGTCTGAATTACAATCTGAAATACATGTAGTTCCATGATTCATCAGGTTTCCATAGGCAATGGGTTAAGAAACAGACAGAATCGTGCGTAAGCTTGCCACTCGTATTTCTAGCGTATCTATATCTCCAATGTATGTTGCCTCAGAATCCACTATTGCGCTCTATATCCCAAAACTGTTCGACGAGCTAGTACATCACGCACTGTAAGCGAGGAACAGTTACGCGATGAAAATAGAGCTGTCATACACAACTCTATCGCGCTCATCGAAAAGACACAGGGCGCAAGCGATTACTGTACACATGATCATATTGCGGGCACGCACGGCGTCCCGCTTTGCCACTAGTATTATATAGGTGAGCTAAAGAGCGCAAGATGTTGCGTTTTGAAATTGCGTCTGCCTGTGAACACTTGTAGCATGAAGACACTTTTTTTTAATGTAATATTTCACTAATCACGGGAGGAACCAATATCATTTGTTATTTGCGATGGAGGCTTAGTGTCTATTCATGAATATAAAAAAATTTACAGTTATTCAGTCATCCTTTTCCAGAAATATTTTACAACCCGATTATATACTGTTGAATTCGATAATTTTGTATGCAATTATTGTTAAAATTTTTAAATCCGTTTACATTAGCAAATAATGCCATACACATGAAATACACTTTATAAAAAATAAGCATTGTTTTATATACATTGGACAACATTTTGCACACGCCACCATTCTTACGTAAATATGTGTTTATCGATAATCTCCAACCATCACGATTTATAAATATATTAATCACATTGAAATCAATATTAAGACAATATGAAAGACGGATATAATTGTTCACAATTTCGTTCAAACATAAAATGTCGCTATTATTTTATCTTTAAAAAAATGAATCAAAGACGCAAAACTCTCAATGCAAATATCAAACATTTCTTTATAAAATTTTCAAACCAACCTGTATAGAGCACTAAAGACAACTATAACCGTTTAGTAATTGCATTTTGCATTATGTGTATATAGTATGCGATTACCTATCGTTTTAAAATAACAATTCATGTGTTAATCATAGGAATGGGCTTTATTCCTTTATGCCTCACCTAAATTATTTATGTTAACAAAATATCCTTTACATAGTTTCAATCCATCTTTACGTATCTCTATGGTTTTTTTTCGGGGGGTTAAGAGTGTCGTATATATATTTGAACAAAAATTAACGATATTACTTTTGTTTTACTATAGAGATAAGGCTTATTAAATCAATGCAGAACGCAACACCTGGAGGGTGCTTTACTCAACTCTAAAATCGATTTTAGTATCGACTTTTAGTGATTAAAAAGATGCTAAAATTATTTGAGTGTATAGTGAACTACCCCCTGGAAACAAGCTTGCACATATTACTTGGTGCTAAGTTGGACGAACATTGGGCAATATTTCAGGTTATTATAAACACCCTTTGTTCAAATGCTATGCCCAAATTTGTATTGTGATATTAGTAAACCGATCAACTAAGTTTGATCCTTTAGCCTTATAAATTGTTAAAAGTGAGAAAATGAAACGTCTATCAAAATATTTGTATCAAATATCTTTTTCGTTAAATCGATTTTATAATTAATGCTTTGGGGTAGACTATTCTTCCTAACACAATATTTAAAGTACGAAATAAGCATGAGCACGAATACACAACAACACATCAACGTAAAGAATGCAACAAAAGTGACAAGGTTCAATGAAATACACTTTTTGTAGCTTAATAATTCACTGAGAAATCCCTGAAAGTTTCATGAATGAAAATGCCAAGCGCTATCTGCTGGCTCGTCGCCATAAGTTTGTTTACAGACGTGTCAATTGAAATAGTCTGTACAGTTTTATCAAATTTAATCATAAATACATACAAGAAAAGGTGAAAGTTTGAACAAATGTAGTTCAAGTAGAGTCAAACATGCCTTAGGGGATACCTGTCTATAGCAGCCAACCTCTCTACAGTGGCCACCAAAGCGTTCCGCAGCAGGGGAAGATACTGTTATATCATCTGACTTAGTAAAATCCGCGTCATTGATTAGCTAAATACGGTCACGTGATTGGCATGTCATTTTTGTATGACACATGGCCAGAGAGGTATATCACCCGCCCTTACATATTTCATACATTCAATCATAGCATTACAAAAACAGAAACACAATTCGGTACCGTATCGTACCGATATACCTATAGTACGATACGGTACTTCGTACGTTAGGCCTATCAAATCATTCATCTCGCGGGCACCAAATTCATTTCCAGTACAGTTTGATCAGAAAATGACCTGATTAACATAATCGAAGGAAACCATTACAAAATATTTCCGATAGAAATGCAGTGATCGGAATATGTTGAGATATTAGTGCGGAGAGAGGCAAGCTACGTACGACAATCAACTGTATTGTGCCCGTATTGTGCAGGTTGTGTGAACTGTGTGTTGTGTTGTGTTGCGTGATGTGTGTTTATGTGAGTGAAAAGCACGTCCACGAAATTGATTATGATTTTAAAGAAAGTCAGATTACATAACAGTTGTTAACTTTGTTGTCGGGGAAATCAAGGAATGTTCCCCTCGGGATTTAAAATGCTATTTCGTGAAGAAAATAAGTCCCTCGACTACGTCTCGGGACTTATAATCTTCCCTAAATAGCATTTAAAATCCCTCGGATTGGAACATTCCGTGATATTCCCTCCACCACCAGTTAACAACTGTATAATACATACTGTTCTATATGTATATAGAGGTCATCTTTCAATAGTGGCCACGGTTCTTGTTTCCCCTTAGATTGACACTATACACAGGTTTCACTATACTTCTATTTGTAAGATGAGAACAGCACCCTGTTAAAGAACCACTAGAGATACGCGTGAGATTGGTCATATCGGTTGAAGTTACTAAACTAACCCTTTAACGACCATAACGGACCTGCACCAAAAGGTTATACGAATGTACAATAATGATGCGGCAAGAGAATATCACAAACAATGACAGAAATACTTGACATGATAATTTTCGCGTAGATATTAATGTTCCCCACTTTACACATAACATCCGTGATTGATGTTCATGGGGTGTTTCACAAAGATCCCAAGTCGTACAGTAGAACACTATGTTGGACTTAGAAAGTATGAAATACCATTACTTTCTTTATACAATTATTTAACGGGTTCTATAAACAGGCATACAATTTCGATAACAAAATAGTTTTCTTTTATCAAAGAGACTTCCGAGTTATTGATGTGAAATTTTGTGGAAAGTTTCAAATACTCGCATTTGGGCTCTTAAATATGTTTAATTCCGAAACTATGGATTTCCAAAATATTTAAGGCCAACTTAGTATTAAGTTCGACTTGACATCTTTGTGAAACACCTCCAGGTATTTTACATTCTAATATCTGCTTATTGTCCTTTTCCACGCACACGCCATGTTAAAGTCACTTTGTCGTCAATTTAGTCAGATATGCTGAAAGAGTGAGCACACACTCACGCATCTATCCAGCTTCACCGAAAAATAAGTCTAGAAGTTGGTTGCACCTGTTACATTTAGACGAAATGGACTATAGTCCGATTTAAAAGAAACGCCCATGTATAGGGTCGTGTATTTCTTACTACTCTCCACATTAAGCGGCCAGGCAAACCAATCATATTTCCTGATTATAACATTTACATATCATGTGTGCTCAACATTCCAGCCTGAATTGTATTGAAAAATGACAACAATAACAGTTAAAAAGCCGTCCGTGACTTTCTAAGCGCCGCCCTTGAAAGTTCGTGATTTCAGGGGCGTGGCCAAATGAGGTCATTGCACGCGGAAGTAGCATTTTTCTATACAGACGAAAGCGAACTTTCGCCTGGACTGACGTCACGCGACTTGTGTGTAATGCGGACATCGTTTTGAAATTTTTTTGGGGGAGGGGCGTTCCCAATTGTGATTTTGAAGTTAGATTTTCTGTTAAATACATTTTTACGAAGAAAACCTCTTATCGGATTGTTATTCTCCATGAAAAGACCACACAAGAGTCGGTGCCATGCACTTTAACCCTATCACAAGTATCATTACATAACATGTTACAATGACGACGAGGGTTACGTGAACATGACATCCCCTGCACTGGAGCTCTTTGAAAAACGCCATTTAGCAATACGACCCGGCGCATTTACATTTCAAGTATGGTTCTCAAAATGATCCCAATTAAATATAAAAAGCAAAACATCGTACTATAGATACACCCAAATAATTACCCAGTTCATATATATATGAAAACACTAAGATAACGTATTTGAAACGTTAAAAATATTTGCCGCTTACTTGTCCATGTTTTACGAAAACAATAATGAATTTAACACGACGTAAACATTACGTAATTGCGCAGTTCACACTGATCTGATATAGAAACACTCCACTACCACATTAGTTTGCTACAACTTTGAAACTGTTTGGCGCTTACTCGTAGGCCTACCATATAATGATTGTATATTAAACCGAATTCAAATAAAACCATCAATGCTCCATACCCTCTACATATGAAGAGCTTAGTTCAAAAAGGCGCTAAATCCACTTTCCATAAAAAGAGTTAATGATATCAGTACATCATTTAGCTACGTAGCTATCAAGAAATCAACATTTAAGGACGACAAATTAGACAATCAAAATCAACATATGGAACGTTACATCTTCATATTCACATGGTTGGCCAAAGAAACCCTTTTTCCTCCAAAGTTAAAAAATGAAGATTTAGCGCCTTTTGGAATTAAAATCTTCTTATACACATTTGCAACGCGGAATGGCTTTGATCATTAATTCGACAAAGGAAAATCAATATAGACATTATTGTGTGTTCCGGTATGGTTGAGTGAGGTACTCCGTTTGTGTATGTTGTAAGGCGTCTTAACATTTCTTACTCTACCGACTGATTTGTCTTGTAAATGTTGTATATTCTTTAGTTTTACATAGAAATCTTCGCATGAGATTATCATCGTCGGCACCATCCTTTAATTGACATGAAAAGGAACTACATAGTACAATTATGGTACAAAACACCGGATAATGTAAAGTTGTGAAAGTCAACCCTCTGTGATAGCTGGAACACATGTTCGAAACGAAACACCAGGGCTCGGGATGATTGTGCCTTCGAAAAGCCAAAGAGACCCCCTCAAAAATCATAAAAGAGCCCCTGTAAATGTGCATAGCCTAGGGTAAATGTTCAGGTGAGTTTGAAAAGTAGATCCCGAAAATGTTATTGAATTTTGTCCAATTTTGTTACAATTATACCGGAAGCCATATTGAGCCACACGTCTATTGCTTTCAAATTAGACTTTCAAATGTCAACGATCAAAGCGGCTCAGCATTGATAACATTGCTCTGGTATAAACAATTTTTAAAATGGTGCCTGTCCTGACGTTACTATTTTAGTATAAAAATATTTGCTTTAGTGTAAACATACTGTATATTAATTATTGTAAAAAAAAAAAAGAGAGTCCTAAAATGGTAGCAGTCGACTTCAGTCACTGTAGCCCAACTGCTAGTCCATCGATATAGAGATTAGTGGTCCACACCACACTTTTACTCATTTGAGGCCTAAGGAGCGCCATTTATGTTTTGTATACTTCGGCGTCATCAACAATCTGAAATGAAATAGAGATGAGAGGGATCATGGAGATAATACAGAGTTAATAACATTTTAAATGGTTGAAGATTATAAATATTTAAAGCTTTGATTTCCTCGTTCCTTTTATCGATTTTTGAAAATGCTAACATTTCTAATATCGAAATCAAATCCCTATTGATAAACAATTTAAATTACACATTCAATTTTAATTTCTCAGCCTAAATGTCACATTTATATTTGTGCTATTTCAAATTTTCATGAATAAAATAATGATTCTTTCATTTATCTAAATCATACGTCTCTTTTGTTTAGATCTCCACTTTTTCTCATGTTAAATAACGAATTTAAGTCAATTTGGATATGAAATAAACTATACATTCATAATTTCTAATTGAAAGTGATCCTTATTTTGATATTGCAAATAATAACAAAAAAGAAATATAAATTGAAAGTGAACAATTGATTTTTGAATTTCTCACCTCAGAATAGTCTGAACAGCAACAGCCGATGGAGCAGACGAGCAAGGCGCAGAGGACAAAAATCAGGGCGAATACGCAGATGATACCAAAGGGCACGATGACGTCAAACCAGAGTTCATATGGTAAGGGGACGCGCGTGACGTCAGCCGGCGTGGTTGAGTTGATAGTGTTCGTCATGTATACTGTAGAAACTGTATTTGCCGTAGACGGCGCTGTTTCAGTTTGAGAGTTTCCTCCACTTGCCATGGTGATGTTTTCTGTATCCACTGCGTTCGTGGCATTCGCAGCTGGCAGAGGATTATCCGTGGTGTTCATTGACATCGCTGCATCAGTCGCGGTAACAGTTACCGCACTTGCGTCTGTGGCAGATGTGGTCGCGCTCCCCATATCGGTGGTGTTAGTCCCGTCCGTAGCCATCGCCGTTGCGTTGCTATCGGCCTCATCCATAGTGGTCATCGCGGGCGGTAGCGAAGTTAGGAAGGTGGTTGCTGAGGTTTGCAGAGTTGTGTTGGCCATGGCTTGCGCCTCTGGTGGGATCTCGAGAAAGTAGCCCTCTTCGTAGAGCGGCCAGGCGGGGACCCCGACGGAAGCTAGCGAGCAGAGGATAGTGAGAAGAGCAAGGATGGAGAGCCCACGTGCACTCTGCAGAAAGAAATTAAAAAGAAATTAAAATTGGATTAGATTTGGATTGGATTTGGATTGGATTCCCTGAATAAAACGCATCTCCTTCTTCTTCTAGAGTAGTACTGTACAGTCCACCCACTGGTGTTTTACGTGGTTGGCGGGCACGATGTGCACAGCATTCAGTGCGGTCTACTTTTAGTTATTTGTGAATGAGCATTTGAAAAAAAAATCATCTCTAGCTAACGCAGCTGGATGGTTCGCGTGCAAGAACATGTAGGCCTAACTTAATGTTGTTTATTCCTTTTAGTAAAAACGGTATGTAAAAATTTATGCTTCGAAGTTGTGGCGCGAATCCTTCATGTTTCTACTACATGGGACTAGTTGTTAGTTTAGTAAACGCATGTAACCATTCTTGATATTTTTGTTCGCTAAAATATTTAGAGACACTTTCTATCTATACATTACCGTTTTTATTTGTATTTTGGATAATTTTTATTATAGGTATATTTATTCAGTGAACCAACTTATATACATCTCATTTCCAGAAAGACTTCTTTAATAATA
>JBAMJV010001336.1:0-115764 GCA_037951105.1 Echinarachnius parma | reverse complement strand
TGTGAAATAACTCAAATATCTGCGGACAAATTTTAATCAAAGAACAAGTAAATTCTTCTTAACCCTTCAGAGAATGAAATGTGTACCCTTAAAATATTTTGTATTATTTAATATCACAGAGTTTTAGTTAAAACTGATTTGATAACAAAACCTTGTCCATTTTAGTGTCCTTCCGTTACCGACCTCATTTGTATGCATATTCAATAATGTGCGGAGATTAAAAAAATCAAAAAAATTATGGGACCTTAAAACTGTATGTTTTGGAAGTATTGTTATCAAAATAGACTGTTCTAACAACACAAGTATTTAAAAATGTCTTTCTTAAAGTTGACAATTTGTGTCTGAGTGTCCTTCCGTTACCATGGATTGACCATGAATAAGAGCCATTGGAGCATGAAATATAGTAAGAAAAAAATAGAAATGTAAATGGTTGTGATGTCCATATGCTATCTATGATACAAACTCATTTTAGACCACAAAAGAGATGTTTCCTTCTCATAAATGGTCTTTAAATTTCAAAATTAATTTTATTGTACAATTCCAATAGACTTTTCAGAGGTCCTTCCGTTACCGTCCTTCCGTTACCGAACACTGGAGTAATTAATTTCTCATAATTAATATACCAATGTAGATATTTTTCTTAAAAGGTGGTGTTATACTCTGTGAACATAAGGAAATTGACTAGTAGCCAACTTAACATGATAAACCTCGTAACTTCACAGAGATTGGGTCATAACTAAAAAACTTGAAAATCCATGTCCATTTTGGCGTCCTTCCGTTACCGGCCTCATTAGTGTCCATATCCTATTTACATAATGCGGTCAAAATTTTAGAAATAGTGGAAATCAAAGGTGTCCCAACAAGGATCAAAGACATGCCATTTAGAATAAAAAATCAAAAGCAGGATCCTGGAATTATTTGATTGAAGTTCCAAAATTGTGTCTGAATGTCCTTCCGTTACCGTGGAATTGCCCAGCAGGCTGTTGAGACAACATTTATAAGCTGCTGCACGTTGTTAGCAGCCCACAACTTTACAGCCCAATCCGTCTCAACTTTTCCCCAAATTGTCCCTTTTCCTTCCTCCATTTTGAATTTCCTGTATTTATTCTGTATGTATTATATCCTGTATGTACTATACTACCGCGCACTGTATACTACATATACTGCATGCATACGCAAGAGCGCCTGATTTATCGTCGAAAGTACATGTAAGGTCACGTAAGCTCCGCCTCCCAGATCATGTTTTGGAGGTTAAACCGTTCACACTACAGATTCGCACTGTGATTTGAGTGAATCATGATTTGGAAACACCTCCGAACCAGGATTTGTATTCCGGTGATTCGTGATTCTAATTACCGTCACACTGGCAACAGTACCGTGATTGGAGTGAAAAATAACAAGTCTGAAACTGCTCTAGGGCTATCGTCTACCCATTGACCTACACGGAGGGTACAACGGCAATTAACACACAACAATTCAATCATCCGTATACTGCAACCGTCATTGGTCTGAAATCTAATAATTACCAGGTCAGTGTGCAAGCTTCTACTGACACCCGCGATGTAGGTGCT
Organism: Echinarachnius parma; assembly: GCA_037951105.1. Classification (NCBI taxonomy): domain Eukaryota; kingdom Metazoa; phylum Echinodermata; class Echinoidea; order Clypeasteroida; family Echinarachniidae; genus Echinarachnius; species Echinarachnius parma. Next base: position 114,193 of record JBAMJV010001336.1, on the reverse strand, counting down.
CTGTCTGTGAAATGACACGTATTTATGTTACCCTCGTTTTTTAATTCCAGTAGTTTTAACTATAATGGTGATGCCTACGATGGAGATGTTACTAGTAATGTTAATGGACATACTGATAAGAATGTTAAAAAATGCTCATGTCTTTTAATCACAGATAAATCACCAATGGTATTGCTGGACAGCGTGACGTCGAACGCGGCCATCCTTATGTGGGATGCAGTGCCCGGAGCCGTCCTTTACACGGTCACCTATACAGTCGATACAACTACTATGAACACCCAGGTTCCCAATACTCTTACAACTGCGACCATCACTGGGCTGAATTCCAACACCAAGTACCAGTTCAGGGTGCAGGTCAACACTGTCACTGGCACCCGCGATGTTGGGACCGTGACTGGAATTACAGGTAATAGAGTTTCATATATAATAGTTATAATAATAGTGATGCCAATGTCAAGAATGATGACTATAATAAAACAATATGTCGATGAGCATAACTCAGAAAAAACAAAACTAAACATATCAAGTTCGCCTTAGAGGAGGTCAAAGACCGGCAGCTAGCATTTTTAGACTGTCTTGTAAGAATAGAAAAGGGCGACACACTGCACAACACTGTCTATCGTAAACCCACCCACACTGACCAGTACCTTCTGTTCGATTCCCGCCACCCTCTCATCCACAACCTGGGAGTTGTGATGACTTTGTTCCACCGAGCTTCATTCACATGATGCATTTTTAAAAATAAAATATGGTTGATTCTTAAGGACGTTCCCCAGTTAAAGTGAAGTCCATGTCAGTTTCTTCAAACTTTCCATACCGTAACTTTGACCCATCCGAAGCCCAAATATGCAAATAAAACCATAGGTTCGTGTGCTTGTTTTTCTTCTACGGGACTCTGAAGAATATGGCAATCTGACGTCCAGTATAGAATGATAGCGTTACAGGATCAAGGCCATGATAGGCAACAAAATGTCCAATAGCAAACTTAAATCCCCATAATTCTTTCAAAATCCACGTAATTTTCTCCAAACTTGGGAGAATTGTAGAGAAAGGTATCCAAAACGAGGAAAACAAATTTAAAGTTGGGGGTGTATGCTCTCAATCTTGCTAGCAGCGCCCTCACGCGGCAGAAAACACCAATATCCTAAAAATCCTTCTCGGGGACGTTTTCTGTTAGGGGTGGGATAATGGGCAAGGTTCATGAAACTTATGCTGTACATTCAAAACCCATGTCACTTTTACGAAACTTGCCAAAATTATAGAGAAAGGGTTACTGAATACAGAAAAACTATAAAAATGGGGGTTTCGTGTGCTCGTTTTTGTGCTAGCAGCGCCCCCATGCGGCAGAAAACATCGTAAGACCACAAAATCTGGTCTGTAACCTATCCATTGATGCACTAATGGGGTGGGTTCATAAAACTTATGCTGTACATTCAAAACCCATGTCACTTTTACGAAACTTGCCAAAATTATAGAGAAAGGGTTACTGAATACAGAAAAACTATAAAAATGGGGGTTTCGTGTGCTCGTTTTTGTGCTAGCAGCGCCCCCATGCGGCAGAAAACATCGTAAGACCACAAAATCTGGTCTGGAACCTATCCATTGATGCACTAATGGGGTGGGTTCATAAAAACCCTCCCACACCAAGGAGCTTTGGCAATTTTTACACTAGAATGGAGCTATCTGCTGCATATCGGAGGTGAAATTCTCAAATTTTTAAATGATTGAAAAACAGTGAATATATCTTCAATTATGGTACGGTATATAGTTTGCATAAATATGAATAATGCGAGCGACCGGTGCGAGCTTGACAATTTCAGCAATTTCACAGCGGAAAATTGCCATTTGTTCCAATATTATTGTATGGGTATATTCGTTTTATTACTTATGAAATGGCGTTATGAAGGGTAATATATACCCGACGTTGTGAATTTTATTATGTATGCGAACGAGCGGAGCGAGCTTGAAAATTTTAGCAATATCACAGCGGAAAATTGCCATTTATTTCAATATTATTGTATGGGTATATTCGTTTTTATTACTTACGATATGGCGTTATGAAGGGTTATACACCCGAGCTTGAAATTTTTAGCAATTTCACAGTGGAAAATTGCAATTTGTTTCAATATTATTGTATGGGTATATTCGTTTTATTACTTATGATATGGCGTTATGAAGGGTAATATACTTATAAACACCCGACGTTGTGAAATACTATGTATGCGAGCAAGCGGAGCGAGCTGAAAATTTTAGCAATTTCACATTGGCAAATCCCCAAATTCCTGAGAAAATGAGGGAGAAAAGAGGGAAAGGAATAAATGAAAAAAGGGACCCTTGTCTAAGGGTTTTTTGAAAAGGGGACCCATGTCTAAGGTTCTTTCTTGAAAAAGTCACCCTTCCCAGCGGCACATACCCAATATACGTGAGTATATAGTTATGCAATCGGGTAAAGAGGGCCCCGATATCTCAAAAACTAAAACTCGAGCACTTCTGAAATTTGGCCCAATGAAAATTTTGACCTCACAAACCCCAAATATGCAATAAAAAAAATAAGGCCTATTTTCGAGATACGCCTCTTTGCCAGACGACGGCCGTGGAGGAAGACAAATCAGGAAAGGGCAGTTTTAACATATTAGTCTGCCCTCCCAATGAAAAAATAATTCTTGATCTATAATAGTGTTGATTGTCGATTGCATTTGTTTGTTGTTGCAGTGGTTGATATGCTGTAAACTGTCGCGATGTACTTTGCGTCCCAAAAAAGAATGAAACATAGACAAAAAAACATTATCCAGAGCAAAACATAAATTAACAAAAACATACATATTACTCCGTCTTTTTCAGTGAAGAAGACCAATGGATTGAATCTCAAATTACTCATCAAACATTTCCAAACCATGAAGTGCCATTTGCGCGTACTATAGCAGAAGTGTGTAAACATATATTCATACGTCACAATTAGACACGCGCAAAGCCATTCATACGTCATTGATAAACGCGCGTATGAATTTGCGCACTTCATCTGACCAACCTGCGCAGTTCGGATGCGCACAAACATAACTGGGGAACGTCCTTAAAGTACCTGAGCGAAGGTTTAAAAATGCTTGTAACCTAAATAATTTTGGCATCATCGCAAAGAAATGTTACATTCTTCCTAAGAATTCATATATATTTGTCAAAAATTGTCACAGAATTGATTAATCTGCTATCTAAAGTGATGAAATTTCGACCTGTTATTCGCCCTTGGTCAGCCCGCTGTGCGGGGGTACGATTAATGACGTATCATATGTGAAGAGCGCATGAGAGCGCTCCCAAGCCCGTGGGCTTTGTGTACTGTAGGTGTATGTGTAAATACCACCCGAACGCTAAGTATTCTCATCACAATGTCTCGTGGTCTGATCTTCAGGAGGAACTGCTACTAAATGTAGACATCTAAGTTGAGGTAAACAGCTCCACAAAATATAATGTCATTGGAATAGTGATAGTGATGATGATGATGATGATGATGTTGATTATGATGATGATGAATGAGGATGTAGGAGGGATAGAATGAAGAGGACGAGACGGACAATACCATGAATTCATTCTTCAGTAAAGTCACTTAAAAGACTACTAGTACTATTTAATTGCGAGTATTAATTACATATGCACCGTTATTTGAACTGCATGACATCATAAAATGCAAAGGTATGCTCAAGATTCACCGTCATGTCTATACATATACATAACCTGAACTACATGTATAGTCACCAACACTCACTCTGCGCTAGCTGCCAGGCCAACATGTTTACGAAATATCTCGGGAAATTACACGACATAGAAGGGTAGCCAAGTCTATTTGCATGATTCAATATCATATAATAGAATATTCTTTATACGCAATAATAAAATGTAATTAGCTGTTTTCGAGAGATTTGTATTCCACTTTCATCATTAGCTGGCGTAAGTTCGTGTCATGTGAAGTCTGGATTATAAACCCTCAAAAAAAGTTCGCAATTCAAGTTTGAGCGTTCATATCTCCCTTATTACTTTATTACCGTTCATAAATATGTCACCATTGGAAAGCTTGTATTCTCCCCTTCACAATGATATGACATTTTTTATCATGGAATGTGCATTACAAAGTCAAAAGTGAAATCTTGCAAAAAGCATTAATATGGTCAAACATAATGATTATTTCTCAATAAGTCAATAAAACACACTACATCTTCCTAACAACATACACACTCGTTATTGCACCACCTCAAAATAATAAAGGTATATTTCATCCTTAAAAAAGAAAGATAAAACGCCATTGACATTCACGCATGACCGACTGAACATCATTCATAACACCGTTCTCACAACAAAAGGAGGGTACAATGTTGTTTTATCAATGCATTTTGCAGCATTTTACTTTTGACTTTGCCCCATATTCGGGTGTCATGCGCATTCCATGATAACATATTCATGGAAAATGTCATATCAGTTTAAAGTGGGGAATACAAGCCTTCCAATCATACCAAACTCATGAACGGTAATAAAGTAACATGAGAGATATAAACGCTCAAACTTGAATTGCGGAACTTCTTGTGAGGGTTTTAATACACAGTTGTATACGTCTCGCTCTACGCTCTAGGCGGGGGACTCGCACGTGTGACGTCATTAATCCGTACTCGGTAATTCCCGTTTCAAGCCATATAGAAGTTCTGAGAAGGGTCTTGGAAACACGCTTCTTATCGCGTTTCATTGATATTTCAAGACTTAAGAGCAGATGATTTGTGTTCTGGTTGGTATAAGCTTCCCGTACATGTATAATTTGTCTATTTTGTGATATTTTGTGATATTTCTTCGCTCAGCTACTTTAAGGTGTTTAGAGGGTGCCCTGTTATGTTAACATTTCATTTTCTAAATAAAAACAGCCCTGTTTCTTAGTCGTTTGTATGATTTTCTATCATTCAAGCACATTTAATAATAATTGTTTGTTTTAACGAAGGCTTGCCTTATGTGAGTAGCTCGGCAATCTGAGCCCCATGCGACAAGCATCTGCTTCTGGGCAATTTCAAGGTAACGGAAGGACATTCAGATGCAATTTTGGAAATTAATCAAATAAGTCCAGGATCCCGCTCATGAGTCATAATTGTGAATTATATTTCCGAGACTCTTGGTGGGACACCTTATATTTCCTTTTTGCATTATCATTTTTGTTTTACATTACGTTTATTAGATATGGACACTAATGAGGCCGGTAACGGAAGGACGCCAACATGGACATGGATTGTCAAGTTCTTTATTTATTATCCAATCACTGTGAAGTTAAGAGGACTATCATGTTATATTGGTTCATAGTCTATTTATTAAGGTTCAAAGAGTATTACAACACGTATTTGAGAACAAAATACGTCTATTGGTATACTAATTACAAGAAGTTAATTGCTTCACAATTCTGTAACGGAAGGACATCATTTTGTATTCATTAAAAATAAACGTAAAGGCTCTGAAAAGACTAAACTGTTCATCTGACCCGTTGACAGTCATATTGTGATGTTCAATCATTCAAACAGAAAAATAATAAAAACGGAATGCAAAGAATGAACAAAATCTAGAAATAGGCACTGTGTAGTCCCATGTGTATAGGTTCATGTATGGTGTATGTTTCTCCTATTAGAAGACGGCCAATATGTTTACTAATTATGTAAACTGAAACATTATGTGATCATGATTTATGAAAAAATTACCCAGACAAAATAAACACGATCAGAAATAATCCTCATTTAATTTTTCCACTTTACGCTCATTCGGCGTGGAATTGCGATTTTGTTATGGATGAGCCTGCACCAGGATTGTCATAGCAATGAAACCAGTGAAATCCATTTTTGTCTTTACGTAGGACAAGCGTTGTTTCAGTGGAACCTTCGCTATTTTTGTAGCATCTGTTATGCGGTAGGTAACCATAAACCAGTTGATCAAGGAAGAAGTCATTGCATATATCTAGTAGCACGACGCATTTTGTTGCTTCTGTAGCGTATGGTTTTACCACTCTGTTAGCATGTTAGTCCAATCAATGTCTGCCAGATTGAAGTCGCCCCCCAGAATAACAACGGTATCTTTGACTCTAGCATACATGTTAGCTAGTGACCTTGCAAGTTCCAGAAGATTGTAGGGTCAGACTTTGGTGGTCGATAGAACGAGCCTATAACTAGCCGTTTGAATCCTTGGATATTCAGTTCTATGTATAAGACTTCTGCTTCAACTTCAACGAGGTTACATTCCGTTGCAACGAGGTTACATTCCGTTGCAACGAGGTCATCTTTGATAAACATGATAAACACTCCTCCCTTTCTGGCATGTATTCTATCCTTCCTAAATGTTGTGAATCCACGTGGAGTGATCTCTGCAGTCATGATGTCAGGTTTCAGGTGGGATCAGTACCTATTATTAAATCTGGTTTGTGGCTTTCGATCATCACTTCCAAGTGTGGAAGTTTATTACAACTTCCATCACAGTTTATCAATAAGCATTTCAGGTTCTTGGTGCGTTGTCGTTGTTGAGTAGATGCACGTTGGGCGTCCAGTTTCATTCTAGGTGTTGAAGTGGCGGATGGTGAGCCTATGTGAATGTTGTTTCCATCAGGCTAAGGGAGAGCTGTATCATCCATGAAGTTGTTTGGAGTATCTCCCGTCACTCAGGCTGCTAAATTGGTTGGCAGTTGAAGTGACACTTGAGTTGTTAAACAGGGATGAACTTACATTTGGTATTCCACATTGACAGCATATCCATGTCATGCTAGTATTTGCATAGGTATCGTAAATCTGCTCGGGCATGTTCATACACTCTGTGTGATACCAACCATCGCATACATGTACTTTTAAACATTAGTAAATCCAGTTGAACATAATTATTGAGTTTTGTTTCTATGAACTCCTGGATGAATCAGCTTCTTCACTAGCCATGAGTATAATTGTTGTGATGTATAGTATTATGATAATGATGATCACACTCTCATTGCATTTAAGTTTATGGTAATCACGGGGTTTATATATTATTCAGTCATCAGTTATCATGATGACAATGGTTGATAGTCAAAATAGGAAATAACCCACCACTAATTGCAACATAAATGATTCCACTTTAATTTAATGTAGAATAGCCACCAAAACAACATACTAAAGGTTTACAAAAATTGGAGTGGTGGATAAGGGTCTAATTTGCATAAATTCAAAATGGCCCTCACAAAGCATTTTCAAGGCCATATATCTGGCTATGAAGCACTTAGAAAGTTAAGTATGGTGTCTACCCCCATGTTTCCAAGGTCAAGGAACATAACAATGATATCATTAGTAGCTTTAAAGCATCCTCTAACCAAATTTGCATAAATGTCCATACACTGTATTAAAAATGGCCGCCATGTGGCCTATTAAAGCTTATATATCTCTGTATAACACACATTTCCAAAATAACCATGCCATCGATATCATTATTTTCAATGTCAAAGAACTTGCATTATTGACACAATCCAAACATCACTCACCTAATTTGCATACATTCTTTTATTATTTTATTTATTTATTCAAAATGGCCGGCATATACTACTAGTATATTGGAGTATATATCTCTGGATATGAAACCCAATGAAAGTTAATTCCGGGTTACCATAGTTTTTCACCAATGTTTTAAGGTCAAATAACATATTTATACCATCATAATTTTAAAAGTTTAATTATCCTTCACCTTATTTGCATACATTTGCATATCATTTATAAAAAATGGCTGCTACAGTCATAGCTTAATCGCAACCCAGTATGTTTCAATAAAAAATAAAAAATATATTGTAAATTATGCAAGTAATGCGAATGATTTATAAATATGATGAAATATTATGATGTCGTATAGTTAGCTAGGGTCAATTGTTGAATTCCATGTGAATTTATAGAAGATAATGTAGTTAACTACAGAATATGTACACACAAGGCAAAATAACAGAAGAGAGTTACGTATAGCTTCCTATACCACGTATGTTGTAAACAGAAACTGCATTTCACTCACCTACACTTATAAAAGGCTTGGCTAATTATGATAATTTGAGTCATTTGAAACAAGGTCCTTTCAATTTTTCAATTTCAATTTCAAATTTCAATTTCAATTTCAATTTCAAATTTATTTCACATCTCTAAAAAACTCAAAATATACAAATTTCAGCAAATTACATACTATACATACAAATATAAGTTATGTGGTGTGGACAGTATTACAGTGGATGTGGGGGATCTGCAAAGGATATAAATATCCTGTCGAGGCAGATCCCTTTGTTAACTGTAATGACTAGAACTAGAATTGAACGAACTAATGATTTAAGTATCTTTGTCGTAGCACCCCCCGCCCCTCATCCCACCCGCCCACCCTCTGCCATTATTGTGGATAAAAAACAAGGCATATTTTGAATGTAATGACATAATTATTCATGTATCTATATACAAAAATAAAAGTACACAATAAATAAGTACATCAATTATACAAGATATATACATGCACCTAATCGTAACACATAATTAAATACTTTTTTTATTGAGGATTTAAATACATTTAATGAGGAGCATTGCGTGATATTATTTGGCAGGTAATTCCATACATCAGGACCTCTATGTTTAATGGATTTCTGTGCAAGCAATGTCTTTGAGTTAGACAAATGATATTTACATGAACTACGAGTTTGATAATTGTGTATTTGATCATTGCGAATAAAGAGGGTCTTTACGTGCATAGGAATGAGATTTATTTTCAATTTATACATGAATATGGCTGTTTGAAATACGTTAATGTCTGTTATTTTTAAAACATTTAAACTTTTAAAGATAGGATTTGTGTAAGCAAGATAAGCAGAATCTGAGCATATTCGAATTGCCCTTTTTTGTAATATAAAAATTGAATCAATATTTCGTTTACAAGTGACTCCCGTAGCAGCAATCAGGACAATCACACGACCATCTGATGTCCAGGCTTCTTTGACCTTCTCATGACGCTTAGCCTTCCATAGGAGATCTTGATTGGAAGCCGTCAGTGCCTCATCGATGGCCAAGCCAGATCCCTTCAGCTTGCGTCTGGCGTGAAGAACTGCTGACCGCTTCCGATAGGAGCAAAATTTCACGATTACTGCTCGTGGTTTATTCTTCTTGATTGAAGCGCCCTCTGTGGTTGTAGCAGGCTCATCAGCTGCGTCCGACGACGAATGACTCTGCGTCCTGCCGGCGACGCGATGTGACCGCTCGAGCTCCTCCCTGGACAATGGCACACCCAGCCGCTCAGACACCAGGCTGCATATGACGTCATCGGTGCTCTCATCTTTGTTTTCTGTGATGCCGTAGAACTTACTTTAAGCAGTTTCGTCGCGAATACTGCTCCGCCTCATTCATTGTCAGTTGGAGATTCTGTATTGCCATGATTGCTGTTGTGTGGGAGGCGATCGTTGTATTCAATTTCTCGATTTCCTTAGTCTTAGCTTGAATGCTGTGGCCATATTCATAACACCCCGATAAGCTAGTTGGTTGATCAAATTACAATTTCGATGTCCGCTAGGCTTAGCTGGTATTCACAAAAGGCCAATAGGCTAAATTCGCTATCGTAGTCAAGGCCCGACCTAGCATAACAACCCATCTGTCTAAATTCCACAAGCATTTGGTATTCCACGACATTGTTAGTCGAAATGCGAACAATAACAACAATAGATCTGCGGTGCGGACTTATTGCATTGAAATCTATTAATGTGGGACCTTCTGTTGGACTTACAACAAAGACGTGAAGTTGAATGACGACCTATCACCCAGCTAAATTTTTCTTATTCACAAAAGCCAAATAGGACAAATTTGTAGCGACAACTGGACAAAATTTTAGAGGTACTCCGGTGTACCTCTAAATCGCTAGCAAGTAACAATCTGCCCGGTTGTTGTGTGTATGCGTGTGGCGCGATCGTGAACATGGCAAGGAAAATATTCGAATAAGGGATATTAGAGATTTTGTTAATGATAGCGTGATGTTACTTCAAAATAGTTCCCCAAGTAACATACTTTTCCGTGTTTGTCCTAGCATCCTTGTACTTCAGCAATAACATTTTGTATCAGCTTAAATTACATGTTTTCTCTGGAGATATTATACTTATAGTTTACGGACATCTGCAACCTGATTGTATTTTCTATTTATGTTACTGTGGCAGCCATCTGAATATTCTATATTATTGTTAATGGATCCTACAGATTTTCAAAATTGACAATCTTGGCGGGAAAATTGAGAGACTTTAGTCTTTAGATCAGAACAATTTTCGTGGGAATATTGAGTCACCAGGCTTGATTCATACACACACTGAATTGAGACGATACTACAACCATGGCTACTAGATATTTCATCAACAGCTGTTGTTTGGTTCTGTTCTTGTCAGTCATCACAAACATCATATTGACCACCCAGCAAACCGGTGAGACAGATGTGCATTCATCAAACATTTCCAGCCTGAAGATGTTCTACAACTATGGCAGGAACGGATATCCCCCAGGTAATCTGCTTCAACCATTTCGTCTTCATCAAGAGCTGAGAAACTCCTTGCAGAAGAGACATCAAAAGCTCGTCAATGCCTCAGACGTTGAACTTAATCAGGCCCTCGCACCGGCGTGAAATATCCATGTCAGATCTGCAACCGTGCAGTCAGATGGAATCAACGTGGCGTTGCATGTGACGATTGTCAAGACTGGTATCATGTCGATTGCATGCACATGTCAACACCAGTGTACCAAGCTCTAACCAATGTTAGCGTGTCATGGCAATGCGTGTCATGCGGCATGCCCCAGTTTTCCACATCTCTATTTGACTCTTTTAGAGTGGAACAAACAAACCCATTTGATAGTTTGTCTTCATGTTCACCTAGCGAGGGATCTGCTCATAACACTAGGGACCGCCCTGAACCACCACTGTTTCACTCGTCACCAAGGAACACGCAACTTGCCTGCTCCTCAAAGAAACAACGCAACACAAGATCTACTAACGTCAAGATTTTGAATGTAAATTTTCAGAGCGTAAGAAACAAGAAGGCTGAAATTGGTAACTTGTTCGACTCTTCCTCTCCAAGCATTATCATCGGCACTGAGACATGGCTGAACTGCGCATTATACAGTTCTGAGATATTCCCATCAACATTTTACGCTATCCGCAGGGATCGAGATGATGGTTTTGGTGGTGTTCTCCTTGCCATTAACAAGGAACTCATCTATGAAACTATTCAACTCGACTCCGAGCATTGTGAAGCAGTCTTTGCAAAACTGCCGCTACAAGGGAACAAGGCTCTCATCGTAGGCTCAGTGTACCGTCCACCCTCAAGCCCCTTAGCCTACATGGAGGAGCTTTGCACTACCATCGAAATCTTACACCATAGGTATAAGAATGCTGTGTTTTGGATCGGAGGCGACTTCAACCTACCAGATATTAACTGGACCACACAGTCAATCCAGGGGAACAGAAATGTCGTCGCAATCAACCAACGTTTCCTTGACATGGTTGGGACCTGTGGCCTGCAGCAGATGGTCGACTTTCCCACAAGAAACGAAAACACCCTGGATCTCTTCTTGACAAACATACCGTCACTTGTCAACCGTTGTGCTGCTCTCCCTGGCATCAGTGACCACGACATCGTTTTCGTCGATACTGATATCACCCCCAGAAGGATCAAAACAAGGAAACGTAAAATCTACCTCTGGAAAAAAGCAAGACATGAGGGAAGAGTGCAAGACTTTTCAATTGAAATGTGCAGAGAAGTACAAAACCGACAGCCCGATCGCTGAGATGTGGGACGACATCAAGTCTACCCTCCTCCTCCTTCTCGACAGACATGTACCATCCAAGATGACGTCTTCTCGATTTAACCAGCCGTGGATCACCACAACTGTGAAACGCCTTACTAGACGGAAAAAGAGAAGCTTTGCAAAGGCTAAGAATTCCAAGAAGGCAAAGGACTTTAAGAGATACCAGCATCTCAAGTCACAGTGTAGGTCAGAATGCAAGCAAGCATACAACAACTTCCTTACCGACATTGTGAGCCCGGACTCTAAAAGCAACCCAAAGAGATTCTGGAGCTTCATAAATGGAAAGACATGCGACTCATCAGGTGTAGCTCCTCTGAAGTCCTCCGAGGGAATCGTGTTTTCTGATAGCAAAACCAAAGCCAGGATCCTGAACTCACAGTTCACGTCTGTCTTCAACCATGATGAAGATGCTACCAGCATCAAAGACAAAGGGAAGAGCCCACATCCATAAATGCCTCACATCAACATATGTGCTGCTGGTTTGTTTGGACATCTACAAAGCACCTGGGCCAGACAGAATACCACCCAGACTGCTGAAGGAGCTCGCCTTAGAAATCACCCCGGTATTCAAACTACTCTTCCAGGCATCACTTGACCAGGGTGAAATACCAGACGACTGGAGGAAGGCTGATGTTGCTCCCATATTCAAAAGTGGTGAGAAGTCATCAAATTACAGGCCTATCTCACTCACGTCAATCACCTGCAAGATCATGGAACACATAGTTACGAGCAACATGATGTCACACCTTGAGGAGGCCAAGATTCTTTCTGACGCTCAACATGGGTTTCGAAAGAAACGCTCATGTGAGACACAACTGATACTGGCAATTCAAGACCTAGCGAAGAGCCTTGACTCCAGAGCACAGAGTGATGTCATCCTCTTAGACCTGTCCAAAGCCTTTGACAAGGTTCCCCATGCAAGACTTTTGTATAAATTGGACTTCTATGGAATTACCAGCACGACTCATAACTGGATCAGAAAATTCCTCAAGGACAGATCTCAACAAGTTGTCTTGGAAGGAGTAACTTCAGAAACATCAGAAGTCACATCCGGCGTACCCCAAGGAAGTGTGCTAGGGCCCCTCCTCTTCCTCCTATTTGTTAACGATCTCCCGGAGTACGTATCACCAAACACCAAGGTGAGATTGTTTGCAGATGATTGCATGTTGTACAGAGACATAAAGACAGAAGCCGATGCCACCCAACTCCAAGAAGACCTAACCTCACTCGAGAGGTGGGAAAAGGATTAGTTAATGGATTTCAACCCAAATAAATGCTAAGTACTTCATGTCTCCAAGAAGAAGAAGCCCATAACCTTCCGCTACACAATCCATGACCACAAATTTGACAGCCCAGACATAGCCAAGTACATTGGGGTGCATCTAGCAAAAGACCTCAGCTGGAACCAACACGCCAATGCTGTCGCAAAAAAGGCTAGCTCTGCAAGTGCCTTCCTGCAACGTAACATCGGACCTTGTCCGCGCAACACGAAGGTGCTTTGCTACAAGGATCTGATCCGCCCCATTGTAGAGTATGCCTGCACAGTCTGGGATCCCTCTACCCAAAAAAACATCAACAAACTGGGGATGATACAACGCCGTTACGCTCGGTTCATATACAACGACTTCCGATGTACAAGCAGTGTCACAACAATGCTTCATCAACTTCAGTGGCCGACACTGCAGGAACGGAGGGCCCAGTTTAAGGTGGTGATGGTGTACAGGATAGTGCATTGTCTCATCGACATCCCACGCGAACACCTCCAACCTGCAATAACATCTCAAAGAGGACACACACAGAAATGCATTGTTCCATTTGCAATTAAACTCAACACAAAAATAAGTCCCCCTTAATCAAATAACATAACTTTTTAACGAAAAGGTTTTGAGCAAAATAACTCGGCAGGATTGTTCCTACATTTATTGACTAACTTATGTGTGAAAATGAAATTGGTCCGTCGAGTCATGGATGAGTGACCACACATCAAAAGCAGAATTTTCACTTTTTGACTCTTGTGACTTTTGAAAAGTCACATTTTTCCTTTAATGTGTGCTCACTCATGCATGGCATGGCGGATCAAATTCATTTTCACAGAGACGTTAGCCAATCATTTTAGAAACATTCCTGCCAAGTTATGTTGCTCAAACCCAATTTTTTTTTAAAGTTACACCATTTAGCTTAGGGGGGGAGTTACTTTTTTTGTTGTGTTTATATAATACTATTTGATGCAATTTTGTTTCTGTTTTTACTGCAATTGAATAGTTTCCCTTGTCATGCTATCATATTATAAGCGTGGCGGAGCTTGATCGTAATGAAGAGGGAGATGTATTTGGTTTTGCTTCATTGGGGGTGGCTATGAAAACATGTGCTTACGTGTGATCCCTCCCCCGCCCCGCCCCCCCCCCCCCCCCCAAAAAAATAAACACTCCTACTCACGCTCATATCTACATTAACACCCTTACATTTAGGAATTCCCCTTCCCGTCACAACTGTTTAACAAGCCTTATAGCAAGCTTTTTGTTTTGGACACAAGTATAACACCCCCCCCCCCTCCCCTCCCCGTTTACCCCAGATAAGACAATTATGTTTTATTACCCCCCCCCCCCCCTTACTGTACCACGTTGTAGAACACATAACAAACTCGAGAACAATAAGGAACAATTCTTTCATTCACACGTTCGAGTAAACTGCGCTTTTATGCGATGTCAAACAAACTTGCAACAGATGGAATGTTACCATGACAGCAACGAAGAATAAATTAGATCATCCGAGTTGTTAGCTTGTTATCGGTATGCTTAGAAGTGCTTCTTGATTACGATTTAGCAACCCGCTACGAAGATTTTAAATGGCTATTGTATTACAGGGCTTAGACGCTCGTTGATTGGTCGATATGGTAAGGGCGTAGACAGCGTGCAAAATCAAAAAAAAAACAACTAAAGACATACCCATGCACGTGTGTGTTGTGCACTGGTTTGTGAAAACAAAGGTGATCACCCAAGCGAGTTTTGTGAGTTCCCCGCTAGTTATCGTCCAAAGTGGCATTTTGGCAAGGAGATAAGGCCTAGCTGACAGATAGGCTATCGGGCTTTTATGAATATGGCCACTGGTTTCTAAGTCCATTATTTTGCCGTTGTCGATGTCTAGGCGTTCTTTTGTGTCGTTGTTACTTTCCTCTAGTCTCTCGATTCGCTCGAACAACTTGTTCAATTGTTTGGCAATGGATCTTTCGACGGCTGAGTCAAGCGCTTTAAAAAGGCGTCACTTTCTAAAGCCCATTGCCCATTAGGCGATCTGCGCTTGCGATCTAGCCCGAGTTGCTATAGCGATCTCGGTTCGGTGTGAATCGCACCAGTTCGCCGCGAGTCAGCCCGATCTTATTGCGTACGCGATCTTTTCGGTGCCCACTATGCGATCTCACGGCGACTTCCTATTGTCCCTATTTCCACGCATGCGCGCATCGTTGAGAATTAGAGCCAGGTATTGTTCGCTCTTGCTTGTCTTGACATCAGAATACGCTTTGCGAATTTTTTTAATAAACCCAGTGCCCACCTTGCGATCTGCGCCTAGCGATCTTGCCCGAATAGGAGCGATCCCCTGAGATCTGTGGTTCAGTCGCAAAGTGGGCACCAATGGCCGCACCAGATCGCTGTAACTCGCGTCCGCAAGGATGGTGTCGGTTGCGGTCGCGAGGTTTTGGACATGTTTACAAATTTCGTTCTCGATCGCATGTCGGGCGGGATCGCACAAAAAAAGCCATTTGGGCAATTGTTCATATTTCCTGATATCAGGAATTCAATCCTTGATATCAGGAATTCTGTTTTCAAATATCAATAATTAAATTCTTGATATCAGGAAATAAATTAATGATATCCAGAGTTCGATTTCTTGATATCCAGAGTTCGATTTCTTGATATCAAGAATTCGATTTCTTGATGCCAGGAGTTGAATTTTTGAAATCAGGAATTATCATTGGCTAGCAACAGAAAATGGTTTCTTGATATCAATAATTCAATGTTCAGTTATGCGAAACTGCTCTACAAAGGCGCCCTGCAAGAATCAAGAATTCTTTTCTTGATATTTTTCTTGAATTGTTGATATCAATAAATGATTTGCTGTTGGTAAATCTTGATATCAAGAAAAGGAAATAAATGTTCAAACGGCTAGCCATGCCTCGCCAACAAATTCAGAATAAAAAAAGTGTGAATTCCTCGTTATTGTATTCCTTGACAATGGGTGGAAATAGGGGCCAAGCTATGACCCCAAGGAGGCCAAATTGAAAAGATCGCGTACAACGCGTACACAATGGAATTAGGCTGACTCACTGCGAACTGATGATTCCAAGGACGCTAGCCCTATGCGATCTTGTCCGAATAGGAGCGATCCCCTGAGATCTGTGTTAAGTCGGAAAGTGGGCACCAATGGCCGCACCAGATCGCACCAGATCGCCGCGAATGCGATCGAGACCGACCTGGTCGCCAGATTTTTGAACATGTCAAAACCCCGGCGACCACAACCGACACCACCCTTGCGGACGCGAGTTACAGCGATCTGGTGCGGCCATTGGTGCCCACTTGGCGACTTAATCACAGATCTCAGGGGATCGCTCCTATTTAGTGGGGGCTCTTAAGTAAATATATGGGACGAAGTGTGCACTTCCGGAAAAAAGCGTGAATTTTGGCACACAGATAGTTTAGACCGTCCTCTTTAAGAAATTTGATGGAAGCAATTTTGCAGGGCCCATTCTTGGCCGCCATCTTGAATTTCAAAATGGCCGCCATCTGGCACCTGTTTTCATCAATATCTCAGCAACTAAAACAGCTAGAGAGTTATTTTCAGTGGCTATACCCACATAATGGGGGCCAACGAATCACCTGAATCGAATATCAAGACTTCAAATGGCCGCCATCTTGAATTTCAAAATGGC
Organism: Echinarachnius parma; assembly: GCA_037951105.1. Taxonomy (NCBI): domain Eukaryota; kingdom Metazoa; phylum Echinodermata; class Echinoidea; order Clypeasteroida; family Echinarachniidae; genus Echinarachnius; species Echinarachnius parma. The sequence goes on along the minus strand of JBAMJV010001336.1, from coordinate 97,450 downwards.
GGCCATCTGGCACCTGTTTTCATCAATATCTCAGCAACTAAAACAGCTAGAGAGTTATTTTCAGTGGCTATACCCATATAATGGGGGCCAACGAATCACCTGAATCGAAAATCAAGACTTCAAATGGCCGCCATCTTGAATTTCAAAATGGCCGCCATCTGGCACCTGTTTTCATCAATATCTCAGCAACTAAAACAGCTAGAGAGTTAAAATCAGTGGCTATACCCACATAATGGGGGCCAACGAATCACCTGAATTGAATATCAAGACTTCAAATGGCAGCCATCTTGAATTTCAAAATGGCCACCATCTGGCACCTGTTTTCATCAATATCTCAGTAACTAAAACAGCTAGTGAGTTATTTTTAGTAGCTATACCCACATAATGGGAGCAAACGAATCACCTGAATCATATATCAAGACTTCAAAAGGCAGCCATCTTCAATGTCAAGATCGCCGCCATGGGAAGCCTATATTTAAGTCCATCTCAGAAACTAAAGCAATTACAGAGTTTATTTCAACTGATATGCCTATCTGTTTTTAAAGACCCAATTCAGATGCACCCAGAGTGGTTGGAAGCAATTTAGCAAGTGCCATTTTCGCCTCCATCTTCAATTTAAAAATGGTCACCACCTGAAATTTGTTTTCGCTTCAAAATTTTGATATTCCCATATATTTTGTGCATATAAAGCACACTCAGTTCCTTTATTTAAGCAAGGGGTTAATATTTCAGTAACAATAACATCTGGATAATAATGTCAGAGGTTATGCCGTCATTGTTGGCGTCATTTAATGACCTAGATCGACTTTTTAGATGTCTTAAAATGACAGTCGTCATACATTTCAAGATGGCTACCCTGGGAACTGTATTCAGCTCAAGCTCTTTATTACAGATCACACTGCAACGCAATCAATTTGAGTGGTTATACTTAATGTTGATGTCACTGAATTACCTGGGATGCTTTTAAAATGTCAGGTGGTAGCCATCTTGTAAATCATTGTATTGATTGAATTCTTGCTTCAGTGTTCCACGAATATGGTTTTGAGAGACAGCTCCGTATCTGCTTAATGTGATTCCTTGCAAACATCTTTTTGTAGTTTGTCCATGCTAAGGAATCATATACACCACCCATTTATGTTCCTTTTCTCAGTCGTGTCGTTATGAGCTGCTAAGATTTGGTGTAATGTTCTTGACGGCTTGTAATACACTTTGATTCCAAATTCCTTCAAAGAGCGTTTGAGGCACACTTGATGTAGGGTAGAACGATATGTCCTTTTAAATGTGGGTTTATCTAGTTGGCTTTGGCCCATTTTAAAAGCCCAATTAGATAAGCTACACTTGGAGAGTGTCAAGGGATTGATAGGGATCGATAAAAACAAAGTATGGGTCACTCCTAATGTTGACAGGGGTGACTGGAGGCGAAAATGTTATATAAACCAACTGTGTGAATTTCCCCCTGGTAAATCTTCCAAGCTACCATAATTAAGTGCCCACATGCCCTCCTTTTCGCTAAGTCCGGATAAATGGAGTTCAAGATCTGCTCGCTAAAAGTGTCACTGTATAGTCAAAGTATCGGTTTGCGCAGCGTAGAAATTCTTCCAGGAGTAGGACAATATAATTCAGACATGCTGGTCCTATATATACTCTAGATAATTGTGTCCTCAAGTGTTGACTGGTCTATGGCAACTAAAGTAGGTAATGTACGTAAAGACACGTCATAATGATCGAAGATCTCGTCTTCCACGTGTCCACTCTCGATAGTTCCTACGCTTAATCGAGAGTTGGCTACGTGGTGACATGTCTGTTACACAGGAGGAGATATAATAGGATAGGTCTGGACCAGTTTGTCTGTGAGCCAGGTTTCTAACCCCTGCAAGAACGTGTACACATACAGGGTCCACATACATTGGCTACAATGGATCTTTTACCAACAAATCCGTGAAGCAGCAATAATATTCACTCTCACTCCCATCCTATGAAATTTGTAAATAAAACCCTTGAATAAATAGGCATTGGCAATGCACCGAAACCACAAATTTGGTGGTATTGTTACCGTTACATGGATGACACTCATCCCAAACTCAAGAAACAATTTGTGCAGGAGTACACATTTAGTTCCCTAACGAAGGGAATGATAAGTCGTTAGTGTTCCTTGACACTTTCATAAGTCATGATAGTGACCAAACTTGATTGTAGCCTGAAAGTTAAGATTTATCGGAAAGCAACTCACACTGTCCAATGTCTCATTTCACCTCTAATTACCTATTTGAACAAACATTAGGAGTGACTGTTACTTTGTTCTATTATTGTAATCACCAATCCCTTGGCTGTCCAGATGATACCATATTACTAGTCTCTATTATGTGTGTTGCAACTATATTTGGGCTTAAAAAGCTACAGAAGGATCACCCAACTGAGAGGAACATGCAATGCTCAACATGACACTCATCCGACCAGATATTAGAAATCTCAGATGCAATCAACTGAATTTCAATTTAATTGGGCATTAGGGTGTATCTAAAGCCGACAAGAACACAAAACAAAATCTTAGTACCGCCTAAAGACAACATCAAAAATAATTGCGGGGTGTAGTATAATATACATTGTAATTCCATGCAAAGGGTGGACTACTAGCCATTTGGCTGCAAGGAATCAAACAACAGTCCTATGCAGTGAATCATAAGTGAAAGAAACGTAGCGATCTCCCAAGACTAGACATTTGGAACACCGACGCCCAATTCGTTCCTCTGGAGTGTCTCAAAACGGGCCACATCAGGTCGGACTGGTAAAAGGTCTACATTTCGGAAATGTGGCACAATACAAAAATGGTGAAGGAAGATATCTGCATGTATATATCCTGGCATTTCAACCCACACTGAACAGAGACAGTGCGCGAAACAAACTACCTGATGACGTCTACGATCAGAAAATTGATCATTTTGTAAAAAAGGTCAACAGTCAGGTCATGCACAGCTGACGAAGGCTGTTGATGAGAACCGAATATTAGGAAGTGAACATTTGTATGGTCAACAAAATGTTCAAACTTTTTCCATTTAGTTAGTTTTCATTAGTGGGGACTGAAACATTAGCAAATAATGCTCGAATGAATGTTACTGCTTTTCTCCAAAGGTAGGTTAGTCACTCATTGATTCTCTTTTGAACTACCTCCTACCCGATAACTTTGTTTAATCAATCGAATTGTCAAGTAGACTTCTTTTTGGTTCAGATTATCTTTATATCATTAAATATCAGCAACATTGCTGAATTGCTTCCGACCTAAGATGGGCTACCCATCACATTGCACCGACTGATTTTATTCTGAGATACGTAATTGAATAAGCTACTCGTGGCAGCTGTCTTAATTTGTAAAATATTGGAGAAAATAGGGTTTCAGATGGCAGCCATTTTGAAATTCAAGATGGCGGTTAAAATGGGAAGTGCATAATTGCTTCCATCTATTGGTAATTGTTACAAGTTGACCACAAACAGATAGGCATATCAGTTGAAATGAACTCCGTAATGGCTTTAGTTTCTGAGATGGAGTTTAATGTAGGCTTCCCATGGTGGCCATCTTGAAATTCAAGATGGCTGCCATTTGAAGTCTTGATATGTGATTCACGTGATTCGTTGGCCCCCATTATGTGGGTAAAGCCACTGAAAATATCTCTCTAGCTGTTTTAGTTGCTGACATATTGATGAAAACAGGTGCCAGATGGCGGCCATTTTGAAATTCAAGATGGCTGCCATTTGAAGTCTTGAAATTATATTCAGGTGATTCGTTGGCCCCCATTATGTGGGTATAGCCACTGAAAATAACTCTCGAGCTGTTTTAGTTGCTGAGATATTGATAAAAACAGGTGCCAGATGGCGGCCATTTTGAAATTCAAGATGGCTGCCATTTGGAGTCTTGATATTCGATTCAGGTGATTCGTTGGCCCCCATTATGTGGGTATAGCCACTAAAAATAACTCTCTAGCTGTTTTAGTTGCTGAGATATTGATGAAAACAGGGGCCAGATGGCGGCCATTTTGAAATTCAAGATGGCGGCCAAGAATGGGCAGTGCAAAATTGCTTCCATCAAATTTCTTGAAGAGGAAGGTCTAAACTATCTGTGTGCCAAAATTCACACGTTTTTCCGGAAGTGCACACCCCATGACCTAAGAGCCCCCACTAATTCGGGCAAGATCGCTCTAGATCGCTAGGCCCAGATCGTTAAGTGGGCACTAGGCTTAAGTAATTCGACAACGCTTCAACGACTGCGGCTTCGATATTTTATTTTGTTTTGTCTTTGGATTTAGATTTAGATCTGGTAGTGGTGGTGCTGGGGCTCGCCATTTTGAATATAAATGTATGAACTTTATGTGGCAAAGTCACTAAATATGAAACTCCAAAGTCATAATTTCATGATGTTCAAAAAGTTATGAACATAATATAGTCATTATAGTTCATGGAGCACGAATAGCATCCAATCAAGAAGGAGAAAATTACACAGCCAAACGGGATAAGTCTTGTTGTATTATCAAATGAGACGATACATTCCACATGTTTTTAGTTCATTAATTTAGAACATAGTAGAATATCATATAGGGCAATCTCTAGATTTATATGAATCATGAAACTAGTTACCATCTACTTGTGGTGTTGTGCTCATATGGTTGTGCTGGTCAGTAGTATCACATTAGTCCATTGTTTGTGGTGATCAACTAACCTTTGGCGATGTATATAAACATATACACAAATATTTCCATGTGGGACTAAGTCTTAAACAAGTAGAATATGCTCCAATATCATTCCACAGATTCGCTAATATTTACACCCCTCCAAGTCTTTAAATGACATGTCCTTTACTGGATCACTACGTGATGAGAAGTGTTGTCCAAGGAATCACACATTTTCCACAATTTCGTCGAATTTTGCACGATTTTTACCATTATTCCTGGAGGAGGAATAAGCACCATCGTACATCGGATATATATCTTCAATGACTGGCCAGAGGGTCAATAACTTTTGACTACATGTACTTTGACCTTTGTTTATCTGTCTTTCCATTGTTCAAACTCCTAGTCACCAGCCAATCCAGTGCCTTCTGACTCAAACACGACATACAAATGTTTGCATTCACGTCTGCATACCCCATATCCATTTGTGTATTTAAGTTAATTTGAGATGCATTTGGCTGCCTTGAAAAATCAAATCATCTATGAGAAGTAAATAAAAACATCAAAGTAAAATATAAATACAAAGAGCCTACAGCTAGAATTCACTTGAATGATACCATCACCGACTTAATTAAAATCATGAGAGGTGTCAGATAAGGAGACCCTATGTCACCAAAGCTTTTCACTGCAACTCTGGAGGAAGCATTCAAAAATATGGACTGGAGCAACAAAGGAATCCTAGTAGACGAGGAATGTCTCACCCACCTCAGATTCGCCGACAATATCCTCATCCTAAGCCTCACCCATTATAAGCTACAGGAAATGCTTCATGATCTTGCAGAGGAAAGTAGCAGAGCAAAGCAAAACAAAGCAAAGCCGACCGCAACCTTAATAAAAGAACAGTCATGATGAGCAACAACAACCAAATCTCCCAGGTAACTGTGCTGAGAAAAGACTTAGAAACAGTAGATCAGGGAAAAAGATCACCCTCAACACTGATACCGTCGAGGAAATACAGAGAAGGATCCAGATAGGTGGAGCGAAGTTTGACACACTCAGCTACATCTTTAGAGTCTCTACTCTTCCCATCTCCATGAAAAGGCATGTGTTTGACCAATGTATCATAACTATTCTCTCATATGGAGCTGAAACCTGGACATCCACCAAACCTTTGGAAAAAAGACTTATGGCGACAGAACGGGCTATGGAGAGAAGTGTAACAAAGAGGGACAATATGTACGCAAATATAGACCTAAGACATAAATCAGGAGTGCAGGATATTATGTTGACCATCAAATCAAAGAAATGGAGGTGGGCAGGACACTAAGCAGGAGGTATGGCAACAGATGGATACACAAAACAACAGTTTGGACGGCCTAGATACCTTACTAAAAAAGAGGGAGACAAAGCAGAATATGGAGGGATGATTTAACAGCACGTAATGTCATTGCTTGGCAGCGAATAGCTCAAGATAAAACAACATGGACAATTGGTGAAGAGGCCTTCATGGTCAAAATAATATCCTGCACTTTTGATTTCTGTCTTAGGTCTATACAGACTGTCCCAGAAAAAACGAAACCGGGTTTCAATGCAGAAATGTTATGTTATAATGAATAATCTCCTTGATGATATATATATGTCTGAAAAGCTCTGCGTCTCTTCTTTCATTTGATATACAACTTATGGCACATAATTCACGCATGACTGAATTAGAACGATGGAAAGTGGTGTTACCAAGATTCTATTTGCACGCAGATATTGCAAGTTTGGGTGAGGTTTTGGGTGAGTTTTAAGGGTAGTAAACGTACTTATTTTGAAAAAGGACAAATACCGCATACAAATTCATAATCTTATCTTTTATATGACACCTCATGATTAAAAAATAAATGATTTATGCCAGAGAACGAGTACAATGAAAACATGCTTGATTCCAGCCCAAATGAGTAACTTTCCTGATCTAGCCTGTTTCCCATGTTTTCCCTGATCCCCACGTTTGTGTAAATTCACTCATGCATCAAAGTCTTAACTTTCACTCATTTGGGCAGAAATCAGTCATGTTTTCATTGTACTCGTTCTCTGGCATAAATCATTTAATCTTTTAGCATGAGGTGTCATGTAAAAGATAAAAATATGAACTTTTATGTGGTGTTTGTCCTTTTTAAAAACAAGTCCGTTTACAACCCTTAAAACTCACCCAAACTTAAAATGTATGCGTGCAAATGGAATATTGGTAACACCACTTTCCATTGTTCTTATTCAGTCATGCTTGAATTATGTGCCATAAGTTGTACATCAAATGAAAGAAGAGACACAGAGCTTTCCAGACATATATATATCATCAAGGAAATTATTCATTATGACAGAAAATTTCTGCCATGAAACCCGGTTTCGTTTTATCTGGGACAGTCTGTATTTGTCATCTTGTCCTCCTTTGTTACACCTATCATTATTTTTTCCATAGCCCGCTCTGTCACTCTAAGTCTTTTCTCCAAACTTTGGTGGTTGTCCAGGTTTCAGCTCCATATGAGATAGCAGGTATGATACACTGGTCAAATACCTGCCTCTTTATGGAGATGGAAAAAAAGAGAGTCTCGAAATATGTAGCTGAGTGAGCTATTTTCAATATCAAGAACTAAAGATGTTGTTCGTAATTATGTAAATACGTAAAACCGTTGCAATTGTCTTGGCATGTTCCTAATGATATGAGTCTCTGACACAGTAGTTGAGGATCGATTTGGATGGCTCCCTCTTTTGTTTGCACTAATAAGTTTTAACGCATAGTCAAGGCTTGATCTCTTCTTTTGAATGTGTACTCGGTGATGCATTGTCCTGTCATTTCATTCATGAACTAACACTAGCTTCATATGAGTTATCATCATTTGGTTTTCAGCATTTCTGGCCAACAGTGAAATGTAAATCATTCTTAAATATTATGTTAATTCAAATATTTATTTCAACGAATATTTAATATACAGACTGAGCTACAAACGAGTTATGTGATGTGATGGCTCGCCTAACAGGTCGACCTCCGCTCTGTGACCGGAAAATGTTTGGTTATACTAACATGTATCTTGTGGATCAGTCACCAAGTTGTTACCATATGACTTTTGGCAGAACAAGGATTCTGCTGGACAAATTTTGGAAGTTTTTAGTGATCTGTTTGTGTGTACTTTGAAGAAACATTTTGAACTTCGCTTTTGCCTTTTTAGTACTACATGTCTACCTACAGCCAGCTTAGCAGTACCATAGCTAAGTACACGATCTATTCAATCTTTTAACCTGTTTTGACGGTCTTTTGAAACTGATGTACTCAAGCCATCACACTTTTGAATTTGGACAAAAGATTTGTTCCTGTATACAGTGCATTTGAACAGATATTCGTCATGAACGGGTTTAGCACTGTGATCTTGTTTACGCTGCTTATGTGTTGCAATAAACAAGTATGTACACTTGATGATACGACAAAATCCACGTTTTACTGTCCAATATTAAGTGGAAAGTTGCTTCACCATCACAAGTATTTATAGACACCAATTTTATATCATTCGAACTCTTCAGCTTGTTTCCACATTGAAAATTTGTGTGTGGAGATATACACCCAAATCCTGGTCCAGTCTGTGTAAAACATACCCATCATTATTCGATCTCTGAACTTTATAAACTACGATCACATAATGAATGAAACAATTACCATCTGGAACATGGAAAACCGTCGTCGAACATATTAAAAAGTTTCCGTCCAAAACGCGCATACAGATGACACAAGCAGACGACACGATTTAAATCTATGCTTTATGCAATACAACGTGCAAACAAACGACTTTGAATTCACGTTGGAGATGGACGTATGTACTGGACAATGTCAGTGCGCTCTACACGTACAGCGCCACAACGTATCTCCAACTCGCGTGCGCGTGTCAGCGTGTTATGTGCAGTACGAGCGCATGTTAAGTATCAAACATTGCTAAAAATGGACAAATCAAGTTGTCAATAAATACAAAAAAGGCCCTATCTTTCCCTCTAATAATAAAAATGTTACTTACTTTAGGAGAAAGATAATGTTCTCCTCTTTATTTTGGTATGCGAGACGGTATAAAAACGTAACAGGGTAACATTATAGGATCGGCTGAATGAGCGAGAGTTGGTACAATTTCGCCAAATTTCTGTATTCGCCATAAAGAAGTGGCCGTTGGGACAAATTTTCCCGAAAATTAAACAACATAAGGCCACATTTTCCCTGTTACAAAACGAGACATAATCGGTACCATTCAAACGGAAATTTATCACTGATTAATATTCCAGCCGAGACGGCATAAATTGTTTAAACGACTTTAAGCTTTGTGAGTTTTATTTCACACAGCGCACGAAAATGGGTCTAAATTGTGCTCGTTCCCCGTGTTAAAGCGCGCCGTGCGGATTGTGTGGAGTAAATGCACACAAGTTTTCAATATGCTGGGCATTTCCAAGCCCCCTACCCGTTCTCATCATGGAAAGCGCGCTGCGACACGCACACTCACACCTATTTAACGAAAGTACATTTACTTGACTTCATTACTGAACGCCGATCATCACATTTCAGTTTTAATACAACCACTCAATAACCGAAGTACGCGTTTTGAGAAGAGAGCAAGCTGTACAAGCAACCTCATTCATATCAAACCCTCTTCCTCGATGAATGTGCTGAAGAGAAGTTATGATCTACCGACTTTTTATTTGAGGAATGTACGATCGAAGCAATCGTTATTGCCGAGAATAATTATAACGTTGATGTTGGATTACTTCTCGATACCTGAATACCTGTCTCTCTCCAAGCCACGATTTGGGAAGAAAGGTGCATGGTGGAGTAGCAGCCTTCATTAATCATCGTTTCAAACCACGTGCCATCCCGATCGATGTACCTGATGAGCTGGAAGTCATCTGTATTCATCTGCGACCACCGCGGTTACCAAGGAGAATCTCGAGCATCGTACTATGTGTCGTATACTACCCTTCTAAACACCCATGCTCTGATAGATATATTGATCATTTAATTTTCACCATTGATCAATTATTGATACAAGTTTCAAGTTTCAAGTTTCAAGTTTATTCAAACCAAATCAAACATAAACAATGGTACAAGATATAACGGCAAGGAACACAAGAATGATAGGTTTGGGACCCCAGTGAAGCACAGCTTGTGAACGGGGCCCCTTTACACAATTGACTATACGGTAGGTATATAATGGCAAGGAGTAACATATTTACAACGAGTATAACTCATGTGTATGTAACAATGTAACAACATAACAAATTATGCAGATGAGTATACCCCCCACCCCCATTTACAACACATACACACAAACGCACACACACACACACGCACACACACACACACACACACACACACACATAACGTACACTTCATTCATGGCTACCTCATCTTGATTTATACATTCATGTACCTGATTGCAATCTGTCAAAAAGGTGTTTTTTACAAGATATTTTAAACCGAGACAATGTAGTACTACTAATTATATTATGGGGTAACTTATTCCACTCTTTAACACAGACAGTTCTAAATGATTTTAAGGCAGTATGGGTCCTGGCGTATGACTGATGGATAAGGTTACTCTGACGAGTATGATAATGATGGATGGAAGAGTTTTCCACAAACACATCAGTCAAAAATGTATACTGGAGTGATTGACATTTAAACATAAATATTAAGCAATTAAGAGAAACCAATTCATCAAAAGGCAAAATATGAAGTTGCAAAAACAAAGGAGTACTAGGTGACCTATAATCTGAATGTGTTATGTACCTAACAACTTTTTTTTGAAGTACTTGCAACTTATGTACATGGGTCCTAAATGTGTGACCCCAAGCAATATTACAATACATCAAATGAGGCATAACAATAGCATTATATAAAGTAACTAAGGTGTACTGGGGGAGGAAATAACGAAGTTTGGATATTACTCCGGCACTGCGAGACACTTTAGTACATACATTATCAAGATGTTCTTTCCATGATAAATATTCATCAACCGTAACACCAAGAAATTTCACATGTTGACTGCGATTGATCTGTTGACCACCAACAACTAAGGGATGAACATTTTTAGGGATTTTCCTCCCTCTAGATCTAAATATTACACATTGAGTTTTACCAGTATTCAATAACAGTTTGTTACAACAAAACCATGTAAAGAGTCTACAAATTTCAGTATTAACTGACTGCATAAGAGATTGTATATTCTTGTGAGAATATAATAAACATGTATCGTCAGCAAAAAGAGAATATGTAAATAATTGAGACGAATTAATAATATCATTAATGTAAATCAAAAACAGCAAAGGGCCAAGAACAGATCCCTGAGGTACACCATACTTCACATTGCTAGATTGAGATTTGGCACCATTAACGACAACAAATTGTAATCTATTTTCCAAATAACTTTTAAACCAATTTAAAGCTATACCTCGAACACCATAATGTTTGAGCTTTCTTAAGAGTATATTATGATCAATTGTGTCAAATGCTTTTGACAAGTCTAAAAATATACCAAGGCAATAATTCCCGCTGTCAATTGCACATATTATTATATTTACCAAATTTAAAACACCCATAGTAGTGGAGCAATTTTTACGTAAGCCAAATTGCTGGGGGATCAAAACATCATTAAGAAGCAAAAACTCATTTAATCTTTTATAGACTAATTTCTCAAGAATCTTTGAAAATATTGGCAACAAGGCAATTGGTCTATAATTCTCAATGCATTTACGATCATTCTTTTTATATACTGGAACTACCTTTGCTATTTTTAACTTGTCAGGAACCAACCCTTGAGACATTGACTTATTGAATATATCACAAAGCGGACCTGCAATAACATGCATACAATCTTTTATAACTCTAGGAGAAATATCATCTGAGCCAGATGACTTAGATGGTTTCAAATCCAAGACAAAATTAACAATCTCATGCACAGATGTTGGTCTCAAAAATAGAGAGGATGGGTTAACCCGAGGCAACAAATAATCTTCAAATAATGTCTGCACAGGTGGAATTTCTCTACTTATTCTTGCAGGCAAATTAATAAAATACTTATTAAAATATTCAGCTTTATCTAAATTTTATTTTAAATGAATTTCCCCGTGGTACATTTCATCTGGTATTGGATCCTTTTTTCCCCTTCCAAGTAAATCATTTATATGAGACCAAGTCTTCCGAATATCCCTCTGTGTATTTTTAAAGACATCATCATAATAACTTTTCTTATTATTACGAACTAAATTAGTCAAGGCGTTTTTATAATCTATATATTTCTTTCTATTCGCCTCATTTTTATGCTTAATGTATTTACAATAAAGCTTATTTTGATGATTTATAGATTTCAGAAGACCTTGGGTGATCCAAGGTTTTTTACATTTCTTTTTCCTACTCAACCGAACAAGAGGAAAATGAAATTCATACAAGTTACAAAAAATTCTTAAAAAATAATTATAACTATCATCTACATCATTAAGACTATAAAGAAGAGACCAATCAATAGTAAGAAGATCTTGCTTAAATCTTTGAACTCTTTCATTTGTAATCACACGTCTAAAAACTGTATCATTTACCTTTTCATTTGTAAGAGACTTCCCTTTATTAATACTAAAAATGGGCATATGATCAGACAAATCCGAACAAAGAATTCCACAATCAAAATCATCTTGAATACAATTTGTAAAAATATTATCTATCAATGTTGAAGTAGTAGAAGTAATACGAGTCGGTTTAGTAATCAAAGCAAGTAAACCAAAAGATGTTACAAAATCAACAAAGTCTTTTACTCTGCCATCAGATAATCAAAAGAATGAATGAAAGAAGCAATATCATAATCAGGTGCTCTATATACACAACCAACAATGGATTTCACATTATCAATGGCTATTTCTACAAAAATAGACTCAAAACCAGCATGCTCGCCCGATAAATCATTACGCATCTTATAATCAATACCATCCCTGATGTACAATAATACCCCACCACCTCGTTTATTAGATCTACAAACTTGTAAAAGAGAATATCCAGGAATGTCAAACATACACGTATCTGTTGTTTGCTTGAACCAGGTTTCTGAAATTCCAATCACAGAAAAATTATGTTTTAAACATGACACGAAAACTAAAAAATCTTCATAATTCTTAAAAAGACTTCTCGCATTTATATGCATAATGGATATTTTACTTAAGTTATTACATTGAAAATGACTACAGTTCATATACTTGCAGTCACTGACTACATGATCAAGGTAATCTTGAAAGTTGTTATCCATGAGAAAAATTTGGGCTTTGATGGGAAACCACCAAGTATAACAAAGTAATATAACTCAAGTTCATGAGGAGGACATGAGTAAACAACAAACAAGTGAACAAATCAAATTGTAGAGGAGCCTTCACACATACACACATAAACACCCGTATCAACACACACACAACACTAAATACAAAGTAAAAAATCAATGGATATATATACATGTGTAATATGTAAGAAAGAAAATCTTACAAGCAAGAAAGTTGTTCAGCAAAAGAGTCGGTGCAAAACCTCTGGGATTGATAGAGAGTTACCAGGTATTTAAGAACGTTTCCAACTCATTACAAGGTTGAAACTTGTCGAAGGGAAGAGAAAGCCCTTTTCATAGAAATTCCCTCCTCACTGGTTTTTAAGGCGGCCATGATCCTCCCGTCGATGGACCAAGCATCCTCAACTTTGGGGTGGTTGACAAGCTTCATCAGGATCTGGTGATTCGTCTTAGTCAGGTCCTCTTGGATCGAGATTCCAGAACCCTTCAGACGTCTCCTATTCTTCATCATGGCTGCCTTTTTCTTGTACTGAGTGAATTTCACGAGGATGGGGCGGGGCTTCTTAGCATCAGGACGAGGCTTGCCTGAGCGGTGTGACCGATCAATATCAGAAGGCGAAATTTCGCATGGAAGGTGATCAGACACGGCCTTGATCACAAGTTGGTCAGTGACCTCACCCTTCGACTCAGGAACGCCAAATATGCGGACAGAATTCCTCCTACTGTACTGCTCAAGATCATTAGCCCGCATGTTGAACATATCCACTTCCTCTGACAGCTTATTCATCGAGAGTGAAAGGGACTGAACTTCAGCCTCTTTCTTATCTAGCTGATTCCGCAACTCCATGAGCTCACCTTCCTGCCTCTCAAGCCGGTCTTCATTGGCCTGAAGCCGCTTGGCTAGAATCTTCTCCACGCACCTCTCCAGGGCAGAGATGAATTCATCCTCGCAAAACAGTTTCTTAAGCATGGTAGACATGTTGGAAAAGTCTGGATCAAGACTATCTTGCGAAAGCCCTTCACTAAGAGGACCTTGACCAGCCATGGTATTTTTTGCGTTGAATACAGTAATATACAAACAAGCGAGGAAGAAAAAAAGACTCAGCAGTAAAGTAAGCAGTCAAAATGAAGGTGAAAAACGTGCAGGAAAAATCACATGTCACTTACACAGAATGGTATGTGTGGGACTGTAGTGTAAACATAGCTGGATCGAGATGAAGTTATATGGTCAAAAACAGTTAGAAAGAATCCACATTCTGGCCAGCTCACAGTATAAAAGTTCTCCAAACATGTCCCAGAGGCTTTAAAGTAAATTCTCACAGAATTACATGATGAATAACCGCAGGGTGACCATTAAATAATAGTCGAAGTTCCACGACGTACCGGACCCTACGCGTGGGCGCGATTATATCCAGAGGCAGGATTTGCTGGATTTGCTGGATTTGCTGGATTTGCTGGATTTGCAGGATTTGCTGTATTAGGTGATTTTAATGATCTTGATGTGAGCCACATTTTAGAAAATGACGTCTTTTATAAAGTTGTTGATAAACCTACAAGAGGTCAACATGTATTGGATACAATCATTACAAATTTTAATTTCGCATATGAACCAGTTGAGATCCATGCCGGTAGGGATGAGTGACCACATTTGCATCCTGTGGCGCCCTTCAGCCCTCTTCCGTCAACCTGGCAAGCGGACCAACGAGACGAGGACAAAGATAGTGCGCTCTCTGACTGATAGTGGAATCCGAGCGCTAGGCACTTGGTTAACCCATTACACATGGGAGGAGTTATACCAAATAACTTATACTTCGGACATGTGTAGTGTGTTTTATAATGTTTTACCAGAACACATTGATCAGTCTTTACGGCTTGGTACGAACAGTCACGTTCACGTCACGTTCACGTCACGTGAACGGTTCTGTACCTTTTGTGAAACAGGTCACCCAAATCTACGAAGTGTAGAGTAAAGTGACCCAACAATTTGTCGTTTTCCATGCCGGTATCCATGCCGGTAAAACTCGAATCGTCACGTCTACCAAAACGTGACCTGAGTGTTTAATCATTATTTGTAAAAGTGAAAGAGCTTGTTACTAAGACTAGTCATGACGTCATCCAGAATATTCTCGACGACACAACTTTTCCTTTTCGTGCGATAGAATTCCTATGGAGATTGCATGTTTAAGGATTTGTCGCAGCGCACAAAAAATTGTATGTAAGTGAATGGGGACCGCGGATAAAGTATCAGACAGTAGTTAGAGGGAGAAAATAAATCTTTCTAACAGATAACGTTAAATAGAAATGGATAATCAAATTAGAAACTGTGCTTATATTATGTTTGTCTAAACATTCGTGGTCCAAACGGGGATCGGAAACTGGTTACTCGCTACAGCCAACTACGGACTGTGTCCGCTTAGGCCTAGCTAGCCACCCCGACCGCCAGGGACCAGGGGCTCCGGCCGCGGCCCGTGGTGCTTGCCTAGCAGTACACGGTGAGGTGGCCAGCTGTTATTACCGGGTTTAGTTAACAACACAATACTTCAAGGGTGACAAGTTACCAATTTGTTTTGAGCGTCCCTTTGGCCCTGTGTATGCATACTTCAACAATTATTAATTAGGCTCATCTTCAAATCAGACGGTGTGCAAATTATTTCATTATTACTGCATTATCAGAATATCTTTATGTACATGCAACACAGCCACTCC
This sequence comes from Echinarachnius parma, assembly GCA_037951105.1. NCBI lineage: Eukaryota > Metazoa > Echinodermata > Echinoidea > Clypeasteroida > Echinarachniidae > Echinarachnius > Echinarachnius parma. The sequence continues at coordinate 81,756 of JBAMJV010001336.1, read as the reverse complement.
TCGAGCTTACACTACAATACATGCCCAAACTTCAAGATTACAGACTATAAGATTTTTTCTTATATTTAAGCCACCTATGAGGTGTCTTAAATTTAAGACAAAAATCTTACGCTGAAATGTTTATGGAATACTAATGCTTGTTTAAGCAAATTTGCTTAAGCAAATTTGCTTATAATAAGCAACAAAACTTAGCAAATTTGCTTACCGAAAGTGCGTCTAAAATGTAAGCAAATTTGCTTACGAGGGATTTTAAGCAAAAATGCTTAGATCTAAGCATTTTTGCTTATAATAAGAAAAAATTATAAGATTTCTTGCTTATATGTGTTTATGGAATACAGGCCCTGATGCGTCGCGACGATATCGACGAGATTCGAGAGCGAGGCCGAGGCGGGGCCGAGGCACAGTTTGACGACGCGGCGATCGAGTAAATTGCAGGCTAGGCGCCGGATCAAAACAACATACAACGAGACAAAACTCAGAAACTAACCACAATCCCCGGTTTATAGTCGGACGGGGGTGTGCGGCTGAGACCTCCAAACCCATACCCACATCTAAGGGTCCTTTTGCGAAAAATGGACCCATGTCTAAGGATTTTTTTTCGCCTGCGGCGCATGTTTTGGGTCTATTTCCCGCAAATTGTGTGGTTTTAAGTTAGCGAGCGTAGCAATTTCACATCGGCAAATCCCAAAATCCCGTATATAAAAGGTGAAATATGAAAAAAGGGACCCATGTCTAAGGATTTTTTTGATGAAAAAGGGACCCATGTCTAAGGATCTTTCTTGAAAAAGTCACCCTTCCCAGCGGCACATCCCCGTATACCCAATATACGTGAGAACCCCCCCCCCCGTCCCCCCCGGGCCACAATCCTTGTAACAATTATATGTTTTTCATTTCCAACAATATGTGAACTTAAATTGCCACATTTTGACTCTTGTGAGTTGTGAAAAGTGACAACTTTGCCTTTTCACTCTCATGCATGACTTGACAAATCAATTTTATCAGTGGCGTAGCTACGGGGGGGGGCAAATATTCTGAAAAAACAATAGAAAACATAAGGGCACATTTAGGTGTGCCCCCCAATAATTTTGGGCGATTGGACCTGCTCTAGACTTTTTGCTTGGTCCTGGACTAGATATCTTCCTCGGTCCTGGTCCTGGCTACAAAAATTGGGACTGGTCCTGGTCTAGGCCTAAAAAAAGGTACTGACAAAAATATTTACGACTACCCCCCCCCCCCCCCCCCTCCCCGCTGACAGGATTTTATGAACCGCTAGGTCCTGGTCCTGTTGGAACCGGTCCTGGTCTAGGCTTCGAAAAAATATTAGGACTAAGCCTACCTCCCCCCCCCCCCCCCCCCCCCCGCCGCTGACAGGATTTTTTCAACTACTTGGTCCTGGTCTAGGTTTTAAAAAAAAACCTTGACAAAATCGTGGGTTCGCTAGTGATTTTGTTGCCCCCCAATCAGTCCGACCACGCTACACCACTGAATTTTATTATCACACACAAGTAATCAATACGTGTAGAAACAAGTTATTTTGCTCAAAACCTACCTATTCGTTAAAATTATTTCGCTATTTTTATAAAGGGGGACTTTCATTTGTTGTTGTTTTTATTACATGTTTGTTTTTTGTGTACGTATAATTTGCGTGTATGGGAGGGTATAACATATACCATTGTGTCTGGGTGTGCATGCATTTGTCTAGCTGTGTCATTATCATCCTTTGATAAGTGTATGCGCTTTCCTAACACCATACACGATACTTTATTATATAATTTTATATTTTATTGTACATTATATATTTGTACATTTCATTGTATTAGTTTCACTAGCATTAGCTGCATCATTAGTACACTGAGTAATGGTAGCAGTGGCCGCACACATGTTTTTTTTTTCGAAGGGGAAGGAGAGGGGGTTATTTCGTCAGCCAAATTTCTTTGAGCGGGGGAGGGGGGGGGGGGGGGGTGGGGTTAGCTGTAGATATTTGGAGTCAATTAAAAACAGCCAAAACAGTATTTTTGGGGTACAGGGGAGGGTGACCCCCCCCCCCCCCCCCCCTACCCGCCCCCATGGGTACGCCTATGAATGGTACATTTTGTTTCATTCATCTTCGGCCTGAACCAGCTATTTTGCCATTAGTCTCTTCTCAATGACAATTTACGTTATTTTGTAAAACGCCAGCGGCAATTTACTTGAGCTTTTGTAGATTGCATATAGCAGGTCAACAAATTTTTGGGTCACGTTACCCTACACTTCGTAGATTTGGTGACCTGTTTCACAAAAGGTACATAACCTGAACGTGACGTGAACGTGACTGTTCGTACCAAGCCGTCTTTACCTACTAAAACTGTCACATTTCACGAAACTGATAAACCTTGGATAACCTCTGAAATAAAATCATTAATTAAGAGTAGTCTGACAAAAAGCTTGGCACTCTGAAAATAAAGAACTATGGACGCATTTGAGAAAAAAGTTATTGATGCAATAATATTAGCTAAAGACTCATTTCATAATAGAAGAATTCATACACTTAAAACAAATAATCCTATGATTGGTATTGTCATATAAAACTCATTACCCAAGGACCTCAACATCAACAATCGATTGACATACCAGGTCTTGCAGCTGATCAACCTGAACATTTTAAAGGGGACCACCAGGCAAAGGACAACACATTCTTATATGTTTTGGTACCGTTTTGTGATATCTAATAGATACCCAACATTTTGCAAAGAGTTGTGTAATTCATAAACAAAGCAATTAATTTCCATCACTTACGGAACCACTGCTATTTCCTGGTTCCACACGGGCCAAGATTTCAATAGAATCCCGGATGATTCGTTCGCTCTGCACAGAGCGCTCTGGTTTTGCACAAATATAGTCTACGCAATTCAGACCGCATGAACGCATGGTTGAGAATGGTGATGCTTTTTCCAATTATATATTTGTTTCTTAACACATTTTTGTGAACTTGTTGAAGGAATGGAATACTAAAGATGTTTCCTTTCTATAATAATAATATTATTTTTGGGTGGTGGTACCCTTTAAGGAAGCAGCCAATTGTATTAATGATAAGTTTTTGTCTGTGGCAGCAGAAAATACCAACTCTTGATAAATCAAAATTACCAGCATATTTACCTTCTCCATTTAATTGCCCGACAATAGAGACTAACGATGTGAATGATTTACTACGTAAACTTAATTTACATAAATCTACTATTTTAGGTGACTTACCTGTTATAATATTACGTGAATTTGCTTATGAGCTATGCTATCCATTATGTTATATACTCAATTCTGCATAAATGGAATATATGGAATATGGAAGTATGCTGAAATTGTACCAGTTCCAAAATTATTGCCACCAACTCTATCTGAATTAAGACCCATTACGTTAACTTCTTATTTTGCTAAAATAGCTGAATATGTTATAGCCAAATGGTTGTGGGAAGATATTAGTGTTGATATTAATACAAATCAATTTGGAAATCGTCCTGGCCTTTCAACTTGCCATTATTTAATTGCGATGTTACATATTTTATATAAAAATTCAGATAAACAGAAGTATTTCAACCATAGTTTTAACTGATTTTTCTAAAGCTTTTGACCGGATTGATCATAATATTTTAATTTTGTCAACTTGTTAAATTAGGCGTACGACCATGTGTTATTACATTAACAGTAGATTTTTTTAGAATGTCGTCAACAAGTAGTTAGATATAAAGGTAAGATTTCAGATGTTAAAACGAACAATGCAGAAGTTCCCCAAGGCACCAATCTGGGACCAAAATTATGCTTAGTTATGGTTAATGATGCATGTCATGATTGTTTACTTCCTTTTTATAAATACGTAGATGATTTGACAATAGTAGAAAGTCGAAATTGTAGACAAGTATAAACATTGCAATCTGAATTAATTTGTATTAGAAACATGGTCTTCGATCAATAATATGAAATTTAATCCAATTAAATATATTGTTATGACAGTATCTTTTATGAGGAATCAAACCCCCAAAATATTACATATAAATGAAACACTTTTGAATGAAGAAAATGTAATTCTAGTTCTTGGAGTTTATATTCAATTTAATTTAACATGGGATACTCAAGTAAAGGAAATGCTAAAGAAGTGCAATATAAAGATATTTATGCTACGTACATTGAAAAGATTTAATTTATCTCTTTGTGACATTGTTAGTGTTTATACTGGATACATACGACCAATATTAGAGTATTGTGCCCCACGTTTTCACTCCAATCTTACATGCAAACAAAGTGATGATATTGAAAGAATACAAAAACTTCCTTGACAATTATTTTGGGATTCTATTATTATCAATCATGTGATAATGCTTTATAAATGTGCAATTTATCATCCTTAAAAGAATGTAGAGAGAAACTTTGCCTTGATTTTCCTATTAGTTTAGAAAAAACATGAACTTTGTTCTGCATGGTTAACAAATTTGACTATTGTTAATTATAATTTACGGCATTTCCAAAAATACACTCAACCTAAGTGCAACATTAATAGATTTAAAAACAGCTCGATTTCCTATTTTGTTTGCATTTTAAATGATTATTATTCATAACTTTCTTGTTTGAAATGTTAAACTAATTTTGTTATTATTATATTTGGATGTATTTGAACTATAACTGACTTATTACCTTGTACATGACTATGTAATTCCGCCTCGGCTGCGAATATGTAATTTTCAATAAAACCTTTATTCAATTCAATGCAATTTAATCACTTATAATATAAATTCAAATGTATGCAAATTAGGTATTTATGAGTAATGCTCCAAATGGCCACACATATGTTGTTGACATTGACAATATGGATATAGAATAACGACATATTTACATCATAACATATGTTATTTCGAATCATATATACTGTACATGTAGGTTAAAATTAAAGTACATGGCTGCCTTTTTAAAATAATATACCAATTAGCTATAAGGGGGTGCTTAAAAATAAAAATTATAATATTATTCTGTCCCATAACCTGGAGACAAGGTTTTTCATACAATAAACATCTTTCTGTTGGGTTCCTATATTGAGATAAAGGCTTAGATAGGATACATGGTGGCCATTTAAATTTTTTGAATAAATTATTTACAATTTATGCAAATTATCAACCACTGCAATGTTGGTAAACTTTTAGTTTGTTCTTTATATAGCTATTCCAGGCTTAAAGTACCTGTGCGAAGAAATATCACAAAATAGACAAATTATACATCTACAAAAAGCAGAGTACAGAAGCCATGACGTCATAACACACCTTTTGTTAGAATTTTCAAATTTGGACTTTATTTCCAGAAAGAGCATAACAAATAATGTCCAAATACCGAAAATCCAAGAAATATGTTACGTACTGGCTGAAATATGCCCATCCGAATGAATTTTACTTCAATGAGCAATCAGTGATTATAGCGCAATGGTTCATAAATGTATGTAAACACTACGTTGTCAATACGTAGCTGCGCGCGGAGTTTTAAAAACGAATTATTCCAATGCAATGATGCAACTGTACCCGTGCGTGTGTGGGTAGTGCAGTGACGTGTAGCGTCCACTGACCGCTACTAATCCTAGGTACAGGTGAATGGTATCGTCCCGGATTCCGCTGATTGAACATTGGAAATTTCTGTGGCATTGCACGAAGCATCTATAGGCCTATTGCATTGCCCACTATATATCGGTCAATAAAGGAGTTCAACTGATTTAGCATAATATTACAACAATATAGTACTAATTCTCGTAAAGGTATTGTGAAGCCGACATTTGTTAACGTATGTCACGGAAAAAGATCTCAAAAAGAAAGAATATATAATTACATGTAGTCAGTTTAAGCGATGTTTCGGTATTTTGCTTTGTAAACGCTCACACATTAGTACTTATGCGCGAGTCACGTAGCTAGCGCGGGTCACGTAGGGGTCATGCATACCGATCTGGCACTCCGTGAAATCTATGTACAAACTTACTCACCGACCGAAAATACGTATGTACCTAATTAACCGACGTCCCTCAGTTTATTCAGTTTTAGGTCTATAACTCCACGAAAAAGAGATTTCAAGCCCTAATTTTTTCAGGCATGCTATTAAATGACATTTCCTTTCATATAAGACAATAACCTCGCAACTTTTGAATTTTGGCTTGCAAAAGTGGATCTCTCCCTTTAATACCCAGGGTAATAATGTTCCACGATGTATTATAGGTAACACTGTCCCTACTAAACACAAAACAAAAAGACAATTCCCCCTAATCAAAATAGCCCAACTTTTTAACGAAAAGGTTTAAGCAAAATAACTCGGCAGGATTATTCCTACACTTATTGACTAATATCTGGGTAAAATGAGATCCGTAGACCCGTAGACCCGTAGAGTTATGCACGATTGGGCCGTATGCATAAAAACAAGCAAAAGATCAAGTTCAAGCAATTGCTTGAATTCATATGCTGAAACCTTTTGCTTGCACGCGTAAGCACTTGCTTGCACGCGTAAGCACTTGCTTACGTGTTGGACAAAGGATCGTTACGGTTGTGCGAACATCGCACTGCAGGACAACAATGGGCCGTATGCATAAAAACAAGCAATTGCTTATAAGTAATTGCTTTAAGCACATGCAAGAGCTTGTCAAGCAAAAGATCAAGTTCAAGCAATTGCTTGAACTTATATGCACAAGCTTTTGCTTGTGCTGAAAACTTTTGCTTGCACCGCCTAAGCAATTGCTTACGTGTTTGATAAAGGATCGTTACGGTTGTGCGAACATCGCACTGCAGGACAACACTTCGTGCCCGACCTGGCAGCAGTAATTTTGCTTACGCAAATAGGGGGAAACTGACAGCATAGAGCATTAGGGGGGTTTCTGTGCAGATCGATGGACGAAAATTGCCGTAAAAAGTATAAAATAACAGAAATTTGATTAAATATAAAATCACAACCTCTGGAATAAGGAGCTCGTAATCATCCTGCAACGGTATGAAAATATGATCCTTAAACGCAAATGTCCTGAGTAAGCAAGAGCTCAAGCTGGTCTGGAAACAATTGCTTATGAAGACAAGTAAAAGGTTCGTTTTCTGCATACGGTTTTAGGCATTTGCTTGTTTGGCAAGCAATTGCTTACGAGCAGTAAGCAATTGCTTGTGCTTGTAAGCAAATGCTTTTGCTTGCCGGCAATTGCTTGTTTTCATGCATACCGATTCAAGCCAAAGGCTAGCCCAAGCAATTGCTTGTTTTTTATGCATACAGCCCAATGCTTCGTGCCCGACCTGGCAGCAGTATTTTTGCTTGCGCAAATAGGGGGAAACAACACAGAGCATTAGGAGGGTTTCTGGGCAGATTGATAGACGAACATTGCCGTACAAAGTTTAACACAACAGAAATTTGAATCAATATGATTCAACATTACCTTTGGAATAAGGATCTCGTAATCATCCTGAAGCGGTATGAAAATGTTATCCGAATTCCCTGAGTAAGCAAAAGCTCAAGTTTGTCTGGATTTGCTTGAAAAAAACGCAAGCAATTGATTATCAAGACAAGTAAAAGGTTCGTTTTCTGCATACGGTTTTAAAGTGATTCAGGTAAAGTGTCAGATATTGCACAAAATGACATTTGAGACTTCAATCCTATATCAATATCATTGTAAAATACAATTGAAAGATTTGTGAAAGTTTGAAAGAAAACGAACACTGTTAACCTAGTGAAAAAAACGAATATTGAGTTCATATTTTATCACCGAATACTGATGGCCTGTCATGGATTTGTAGCAGTTATACTTGTTATGAACCGTTGACGATATCCGCATGTTTACAGACTGTACAGAATTCGTGGAATTTGCGCACTTTGGATCAAAGTTCAGTAGCGTCTTGAATGTTTCCCACGCGTGCTAGCTGGCTCGGACCAAAGACTGTTCTGGGACGTGTTTAGCTACAACAATTCTACTTTTTTTGACTTGAAATAATGATTTTCAATGATAATTATCTTCATACTAAAGGGACATTTGACAAAATCTAACCCTACTTTATTCTTCTCTTACCATAAGCTAAACAACAAGGCAGAAGAGAAACGAGGAAGCTCCAAGTATTTTTCGTGGACTTAGACACTTTACCTGGATCACTTTAAGCAATTGCTTACGAGCAGTAATCAATTGCTTGTGCTTGTAAGCAAATGCTTCTGCTTGCAAGCAATTGCTTGTTTTCATGCATACCGATTCTATAATATTCCCATGAGTCTTTATCAATTATTCATTTCAAGAGTCTTATTTCAATAATCCTTTTAAACTCTTGTCCATGTTTCTTTTAAATGTCCAAACATGGAACATGCATCTTTTTTGTAATGTCTATGTTCTTTAAGTTTTGTTTATACTAAATCTTAAAGATCCAAGCGCTCTGGGGACTTGACGGGTCGTCCACTCCTGGTGGTCATGTATGATGACGCTGGTGGTCCTGGCGACGCTGGTCGATCAACCCGTCGCGCGTGGTTGTCGTCATCGTTGACTGCGATTTCCTCGGAATCGCTGTCCGTCTGCGCTGCGATGATTCCCTCATCTCTGCGTTGTGGCGCCGGTCGAATATGACGTCGATTTCGTCGTCGTATCTCGCCGTTGTCGAGCTGTACCAAATATGAACGATTTAGCAGATGACCCCGTGTTGTGACCAACGATTGTTCTGCATGTCTTGAACTCTGACATGATCTCCGACGCTGAACTCTGGTAGGTCTCGAGCGTGTTGGTCATAGTGTCTCTTTTGTTCTGCTTTCTGCCCTTCCTTCCTTTCCCTCACCGTTTGAGGATCGACGTGCGGGGGATCAAGGAGATTGACAATCACTTTGACCTTCCACTCATCACTTGATTCATCTGCCTCTACGGCATCAACATAGAAATCATCATCGACCTCCATATTCTGCAACTCATTGATTACTCTGTCAACCGGTGTTCTACAACACTTTGCGAACTGATTATTCCTACCACATTTCCTGCAAACTTGACCTTGAGCCGGACATCCATTCGAACCATGGAAATTTCCACATCTTCCACATGTACTCATTGAATTCTGTTCCGGCCTTGAATTCTGACCCTGTCTTAGCCTACGAACTTTACCTTGCCTGAAACTCTGCTGTGACCTGGAAGAGAACTTGTTCTTACTTCCTAGAGCATCGACGGAGACTTTATCCTTGGAACCCAACTCATTGGCTTGAGCTCGAGTCGTTTCAGCAGCACGACATAGCTGTAATATCTTATCGAGTGTTAACGCATCGTGCCTCGATAGACGTTCACGGACCCCATTATCCAGCATTCCGCAGATAATTCTATCCTGAATCAAACTGTTTGTCAAATCTCCGAACTTACACGACTGTGCGCGATGTCCCAACTCTGTAGCATACTGATCAATCGTTTCACTCTCACACTGTGACCTCGTGAAGAATCTATGTCTTTCATACGTCACATTGCGTTTTGGCATGCAATATTTCTCAAACTGCTCAATGACTTTCTCAAGTTTCATCTCATCACCCTCTTCGGCGAACACAAACTTATTGTAGATGTCTAGGGCGCCATCCCCAACGACATGAAGAAACATAGAAGTCTGGCATTTATCATCCTTTTGCGACATTCCACTAGCAACATTGAACAAATCAAACCTCTGCTTGAAACGCTTCCAATTCTCTGCTAGATTTCCACTCAAATCCAATGAATCTGGTTGGCTAAGACTAGTCGCCATAATCAATTCCACTCTTTCACCCTCTCAAAACAATGCTTTAATAACTTATTTTACTGTTGCGGTACTTTAAAACCCAGTCAAAATAACGACACAAGCAATTTCATGGAGGTAAGTATGTCTTATGCACAACGACATTCCACGCTGAATCAGTCATGTTATGTATACTGTATTGCCATAGACAACCGTGTGTACAAGGTTTAGTGTATTGATTGTACGTAGTGGCTTCGTTCCCTACGTGTTACGAGTATTGCATGCGAAAAATCAAAACGTCGTCACCTTGTTTCGGGTTCAAACTTCACTTTCTCCCCTCAGAAACGTCATTTTCCAAGGCGGATCCTCAACCCTGACACCGTATAATGTTCTGTCAGTATGCTAATCAATGATAGTCGAGTACAACGTCATTTCAGGTGTAAGTCTTTATTCAGAATCTACACGACGAATGTTACTGACACAGTCAGCCATGATCAAGCACACGTGTGTTGTGCAATGCAATGCTTACAGTTCACACTCAATACACTGAGATACGTACATCGAGATCATCGATGTCGATACATTCTATAGTCTCGAATATCAGACCCTAATGTACTACACGTACTATCAGCACAGATTCAAGCAAAAGGCTAGCACAAGCAATTGCTTGTTTTATGCATACGGCCCACTATATCGTTCGAGTGGCATTTACACATACACTTACAGTACACAAAGTCGACGGGATTGGGAGTGCTCTCAGGCGCTCGCCCCACTAGATACGTCATTAATCGTACCTGCACACAACGGGCTGACCAAGGGCGAAAAACGGGTAGAAATTTCATCACTTTTGATAGAGAACAATCAATTATGTGACAGTTTTTAAAGTAAAATTAATAAAGTAAAGTTAAAACTAAAATTTAAAGTAAATATAAATTATTAGGAAGATTGTAACAATTCCTTGCAATGATGCCAACATTATTGAGATGACAAGCAATTTAAAACCTTCGCCCAGGGCCCGTATTCAAATCCGTACTTAAGTACAAAATTTAAGCAATTTACTTAGTATTTGGCTTAAGTAAATCACTTAGCCAAAATTGAGTTTCAATTCATCGGCTAAGTATTTTACTAAGTAAAGTAAGATTTTGTCTTAGTAAATTACCTAAGTACTTTACTTAAAGTGATCCCGGTAAAGTGTAAAATTCTGCTGAAAGAGACATTTGAGACTTCAATCCTATGTCAATATCATTGTAATATACAATTGAAGGATTTGTGAAAGTTTGAAAGAAAACGAAAACCGTTTACCTCGTGAAAAAAGGGAATATTGATTTCATATTTTATCACCGAAAACTGATGGCTTACCGTAAATTTGTCACAGGAATGATGGTCCGGCCGTTGATATGCGCACCCGTACATGTACACATCGGCTCAGCTCAACAGTCGCGGGTACATCGACTCGTTGAATTGCGCTGCCGTGTCTATCGGGGAGGTTCAGCCCGTGATCGCGTTGCCCGTTGCGCGCCCGCCGGGTACGGTGGGCGTGAACGTGAAAACTACAGCTACCGTAGCTACCAAATAAAAGCAACTCCACGTACGCATTCTGAAATTCCATTGTTCTCTTTCAAATTTTCTTCTATAATTACTCACTCTCCCTCTCTCATATAGTAGGCAACATCCGCCATATTGTGTATTCATTTTTTGGAGACAATGGAATAGTGTGGTCAGACTGAAAGGGGGCACACCGTATATTTTTTTCTACAGAATGTTCCTCCTGTATAATACATTATTGACTTTCTTGCAGTGGCATGACTATTTTGAAAAGTGGAGGTGGGGTCATGGAAGGGAGCAGGGAGGGTGTGGGAGGGGTATCGCACTATCGACCCTCCCACAGTAGGGAGCTTTTGCAACTTTTCACTCGAAAAAATGTGCAGTGTGTTCCATACCTTGGAATATACTAGAATTCAAGAAAGCATGACCTCCCACATGATTGAAACCATTATAGAAACAGGCATACACCCTACATGCATGTCTATATATATAGGCTACATTTGGGGAGGGTATGTGGGTAGATTTTTTGTATGTATCACCTCGGAAGTATGCTAGTTGTGCAAAGGATAGATATCCCCCACCATTCACCCTGTCATACCCCCAATCTATTCCTGTGATGTTTATATGCATGTCTATATATAGGCGACATTTGGGGAGGGTATGTGGGTAGATTATTTGTATGTATATCTTTATAAGTATGCTAGTTATGCAAAGGAGAGATATCCCCCACCCTTCACCCTGTCATACCCCAATCTATTCATGTGATGTTTTGTATTTTTATGGCAAATTATTAGGGGGGGGGGGGGATGCGCCCCCATGCAACATTACTGCATGTAGAGGTTGCTCCCCCTGTACTCCTTATTTTTTAATAACACAGTGAATGAAAGATGTAGATTTTCAGACAGTGTGAGCACATTATTTATCTTTTATGTCAACCAGTTGCAAATAACTACAAGTCTGTTTTTTGTTAGTATCTAACATGCGCACACACACACACACCCACACTCACACATACTCTGCCGATACATCACTACACAGAGCCCACATTTACATTCAAGTACAGTCAAACCTGTTATAGCAGCCACCTTTTTATAGCAGCAAACCTGCCTATAATGGCCACCAAACATGATCCCTTGCAGAGAAAAGGAATGTAATGGAACCTGTCTATAGTGATCACCTTTCTACAGTGGCCACTTTGATTGGCGGTCATGGTACACAGGTTTGACTGTACATTTTCATGCTTCTAGCCGTTTTCCCCCTTTACCTGGTACTATGGGTGTATTTTTTACATTTCAAACTAACAAAATCGCCTGTTTGTGTATGCTGGTAAATTGTACTTTTTTGAAGTAGGATTTACATTCCTGAAATTTGAAGCAATGTAATTGGTTGAATAACTTGTGTATTTACACAGCATTTTCACATTTTATGAAAATCATTTATATAACAAGATGCAATTATTGTTATTTGGATACTTTGTATTCAATTTTTCAATAAATGCAGAAACAACTGTTACAAAAAATGAAATACTGGGTGATTGATTCAACTTTTGGATGTGTGCAGATCATGTAGTGTCTCTGTGAATGTGTCTCATACATTGTCCACCTAGCCATTTGGTTGATCCTGATCTATGAAAAATACAATCGAGTTGGCCGACCCTTCATTACCCTGCATATAATAGGGCAAGCCTCTGTGAATCCAAGCAAAAGGACGGTTAAGAGGACAATTGGCATAGTGATACACACTCACATTTCTTCATGGGTGTTATTAGGAACTTCAATAATACATTATATCAATAACCTTGTACAATTATTCTGAATCATATTATTTATTAGTATTTCATCTGAGAAAAACAATGTTTTTTTTGAGTTAAAACAAATGATAAATTTATGACATACAGGGAAACCCCGTTATAACGAGCTCGCTTATAACGAGGTACTGTTTATACCGAGGAGAATCCTTCGATTGTTCCAATGGCGTAATGCATCACTTATAACAAGCTCGGTTATAACGAGGTAAAATCAATAGTCCCGACTACCTCGTTATAACGGGGTTTCCCTGTAATAATTTATTCCATACTGCCTACTGATTTGAACTACAAATTAAAAACATCCCTTTTCATTAAATCATAATTACCTTTATCACATGTAATAAGGAAGACATGAAAGATATATTATCAAATTTATTTTGATTGAATTTGAAAAAGATAACAGATTGTTGCTATGAGCACTATTCGGTCATTGTTACTTCCCGCAACAAAACTTATCTTTGTTGATACAGTGGAACCTCCTAACATGAGATACCGGATACAGCGATGATAATTTTACACGTCAAGGATCTTTGTATTTTATTATTTTTGAGCCCAGACACAAGATACCGGACATAAGGTATTCAATCCAATTGTGCCCGAGGTGCTTGTTATAATTAGGTTTTGTTAATTTTTGCCAAAATGTGTGCGTGAATAATTCCATACTAAAGAGTTGTATTTGAGAAATGAACTGTTTATGCTATATATCAATTTGAAGGCCTTATCGGTAGGGCCTTAACCCCTTGACCACAGGAACCAAGTGGGTTGTGTACAAAATCTATGGGGATTTCATAAACTCGTAGGGAACGGGTTAATTTGGCATCAGCATGGTGATGTATCTGTGGGCAATCACTGGCCGAACATCCCTGCCACTTCCCACGGTCGACGTCCACATCTAACATGTCTCATACGCTAGAAGTCCTGCTCCAATATTATGGTGTTTTCGCTCAGCGACGTACTGAGCTTTCAACGACGCAGGGAGCGATCTATTGCCCCGTTCACTGTCAACTTTCGTTGAAAAGCAGTTTCGCTAATTTGGTGAAGGCGGACGTACATTCGTAGACTGCATGACGTCACATCCCGTTGTCACAAGCAATGTATAGACAACGCATGGCTGGCTTGTATTGTTAACACGCCAACTAATTGTCTATGTACTACACATGATATCAATGTGCTGAATGTTTACCTCGCTACAAGCATGTTGATTGGTTGACCATAGAGCTGTATCGTGCCGTCGCATAATAACCGGAATAATTCTGACCAAAGCGTGTCGCAGATTTAAACCCAAGAACGGTCGGCCCGCCGTTACTGTAGGAAGTTCTTGATTTTGCACACGAACTGCAGGATTCCCCATTTGCAAAAACCTGCTAGCTTAGTTCCTTGCTAATGGACGTTGTGGGTCCGTTTCCCGCAGGGTATAAGCATGGCGACTGAAGGGTCTGCGAGAACTTGGGTGTTGGCGGCCTGGTTATTTGTTCTGGGTGGTGTGGTGTAGTGGGTGTGTAGAATCTTGATGGGTCTTGAAGAAATCTATAGAGAGGGTGAGATTTGTGAAAAAAGGAACGCAATCAGATAAATAGTAATGTGTAAGTCATGTGCACTTATTGCACAAAATGAACCACAAACATGTATTCATGTAGTAAAAAGAGGATTTGATTTCTAATCAACATGGACCAAATTTGTTATTTTCCCTTCAGTTTGTTATTCAGCTGTTAGGATCGGAAGCTACACTATTATTGACTCTAATTTTATTCCATTGTCAATTTTTCAGTAGCAGTTTTCATCTGTTTTTCAATCGGTATACAGTATACAGTATGCCTAATGCATTTGTCTCTAATAAACAAAATAATAAATCTAAGGTCCACATTCTGAAAATCTGGCAGAGATACAAAATAAAATCATGCTAAAATAATTTTCATCATTCTGAAAATGGTGTAAGGGAATGTTGATGCAAATTCTACAATGCATTGTGAATCTTTTCTCATGTCCAGTAATGTCGGCCCTTGTCTATTGAGATTTTCTGTTATATAACATAACAATCAAGCCCATGATAAGTTTTCAAAATATGCGCTCAATGCACATTCTTTCCTCCTCTGAAATTTATCTATGTTGTTTTCCCAGTTTCGAATCCCAGTGAGATCACATTGGGCAAGTATAGCAATTGACACACAATGGTATGCCAAAATAAACTCTCATTGATTTTGCCTGCTAATTTGAAGATGAAATTCTAGTTTCAGAACACAGATTTATCATTTATCTCTGTCCACAGTCAAAGAAAAAGTTTCTCAATGAATTACCTTAATCATAAGTCAATCGGGGTCACCACCAGCACCAATCGTGTGAGTCGTGTCAGCATGCAGATTGCACGTTCACGCTATCGGTACTCGGAAATCCTCTATGTATAATGTCGAAGAGAACAGCCACATCCAATGCTATAAAATGAGGATAAAAAAAGAAACACTGATCAAGAAAACACTGATCATCCAAGGTTTTTTCCCCAACATTTTGATTGCCAAGCCTAATATCTAATGAAAAAAACTTGTCCTGAAGTAAGAGATTTGCAGATTAGCCGGAATTTTCCATGGAGGCGGAGGGGGGGGGGGGGGGGGGGGGGGTGAGGTGGGTCACACAAGGGAGCAGAGCTATGTGGCTTTGTACGGCAACAACATGGGCGGGCCGGTACAGAAAGTTTGACATATTTTACGTAGTCGTACAACATTTCCGAAGCCGAGAGTATGATTTAGTATTGGTTTACAATTTTCGACATTTTCGAGGCCGAGACCACGGTTCTTCGTACTTTACGAGGTCAAGACCGCTAAAGTATCATCTCGGACCAGTACAAATTTGAAATTGGGAGGTGGATCAATCCACCCAATGCACCACCTGACCACCACAATTCACAATGACAATAATTTTTTTATTTTGCAACATTTCACTTTTGTCTTTTGAGTTTGACGGAGTACTACACAGACACAGTGCATTCCAGACCATAGACCTAACATATACATCAAAAATGAACATCGATACAAAACACAAAAAACGGATTACCCATTCTATATCAAATTTGAGAAGGCCCATCATTTCATAATCATAAGTCATAACAAAAGAGATATCATTATCAACATAACTAGATCGACAAATCTATTGCTTTCATGGCCTCTTTGACATTATCATTGTCATTTTCACAGTGAAAAAGACAATAATAATGTCAAAGAGACCATGAAAGCGATAGATTTGTCGATCTACACTCAAACTTGAATTGCTGATTCTGTAATTGGGCCCTTGACTTGGGTGATCTACGTACCTTAGCCCGAGGCCGAGGCCGGGGCTTCGATCGGCGCTGAGAACTCGATCAGTCCGAGAGCGAGTGCCCCGCGCGTGCATGACCGTGTCGTCTTCGATCACCTGCAGCTTCTCAGACTCAGCTCTGCATGCATCTCAATTATCAACCAAATTGTTGTTTTTTCTCCTTGATGAACCTCTAGATTGTCGATCCTCAAACGGTTTCTTCCAGAAATTTGCTAGTGGTATTTAGTACACAATGCAAATATGCACAGTACTTCGCTCACTACTATACTAGCGCTGCTGTAGCTACGCGTATCGTACACATTATTACGTACGGCTCTACGAACGTACGTCTATGACTGTATGCAATATAGCAGGGCGGGCCGGGATCGGACACAATATAGCAGGCACGACAAGGTCAAAGGTCACCAAAGGCGTTAATTAACGTCATTGAAATAAAAGATTTAAATGATAATTATCTTCATACTAAAGGGACATTTGAAAAAAATCAAACCCTATTTTATTCTTCTTTTACCATAAGCTAGAAACGAGGAAGCTCCAAGTAATTTTCGTGGATTTGAACACTTTACCGGGATCACTTTAAGGACGTTCCCCAGTTATGTTTGTGCGCATCCGAACTGCGCAGGTTGGTCAGATGACGCATGAATGGCTTTGCGCGTATCTAATTGTGACGTATGAATACGTTTACGCACCTCTGCTTCAAATCATAAACAAGGTTGTTATAATTTGATGACATTCAATAATGGCATGAATTTTTGACCACTACCTTCTTTTTTGCCTACCTCCCTTTTAGATAGGAAGTTCAAAACGACAAGGAAAGTATGTTTTTCATGTCATCTCAAAAGCCTAATACATTTCCATTTACCCATGTTTGACTGTGAACTGTGTTGTCTTCACTAAGAATTGTTGTAAATGGGTACTTAACCAAATTTTAATCAAAACAATGTAAGAATGTAGGAATCTAGAGATGGCATTTGAGTTCATATTGATCATACGTTGTGACAAACACACGCATCTTCATTTATCTTGGTTCAATCCATTGGCAACAGAGGCCCAAACATGTTTTGTTTCCAAGAGGCAAAAGATCTATTCTATCATCAAATTAGCAATATTACACTCACTATTTTGTTATAATATTTTTTCAAGGTGATGTATTTCATTATGAATGCAACAAGAAACATTTCCTTTTCATTTTCGGGATCAAATACTGCCAATTTGATAATAGTGTTAAGTCAGCGAAATGTTTTCCAATTTGAGGATTGCCCGATCATTTGCCTTTCAAGGTTTCGTGTGAGAAAACAACTGTACATTGAATTGCAACAAATTTGGGCACAAATTGTGCAGATATTTTTTCTCTTATTTTTGACTTGTGTTAAACATTTTCACTGATACTAAGCATGATTTGTCCAAGAATTGTTTTTACACTGTGAAACTCTATCAGTGGGTTAATTACCCCTGTTTCAGGGTTCTGTTTTTTTTTCTATGTTTCATTCTTTTTGGGGACGCAAAGTACATCGCGACAGTTTACACAGCATATCAACCACTGCAACAACAAACAAATGCAATCTACAATCAACACTATTATAATTTAGATCAAGAATAATTTTTTCATTGGGAGGGCAGACTAATATGTTACAACTCCCCTTTCCTGATTTGTCTTCCTCCAGTAGGCCTATCACTTTTTCCACAATTATGTCAAGTTTGGCGAAAGAACCTGTCCGGCGGTGTGGAGTTTAACACACAAAATACCACATGGGGACGCTGCAAGTAAAACACACACAAAAAACACCAACACATGGCCCGTCCTTTGTGAATATTTCCCCACCCTATCACGGCAATTTTGGCAAGTTTTGTGAAAGTGACGATGTTTTCTGCCGCATGGGGGCGCTGCTAGCATAAAAACGAGCACACGAACCCCCCATTTTTATAGTTTTTCTGTATTCAGTAACCCTTTCTCTATAATTTTGGCAAGTTTCGTAAAAGGGACATGGGTTTTGAATGTACAGCATAAGTTTTATGAACCCACCCCATTAGTGCATCAATGGATATGTTCCAGACCAGATTTTGTGGTCTTACGATGTTTTCTGCCGCATGGGGGCGCTGCTAGCATAAAAACGAGCACACGAACCCCCGATTTTTTATAGTTTTTCTGTATTCAGTAACCCTTTCTCTATAATTTTGGCAAGTTTCGTAAAAGTGACATGGGTTTTGAATGTACAGCATAAGTTTGATGAACCCACCCCATTAGTGCATCAATGGATATGTTCCAGACCAGATTTTGTGGTCTTACGATGTTTTCTGCCGCATGGGGGCGCTGCTAGCATAAAAACGAGCTCACGAACCCCCCATTTTTATAGTTTTTCTGTATTCAGTAACACTTTCTCTATAATTTTGGCAAGTTTCGTAAAAGTGACATGGGTTTTGAATGTACAGCATAAGTTTTATGAACCCACCCCATTAGTGCATCAATGGATAGGTTCCAGACCAGATTTTGTGGTCTTACGATGTTTTCTGCCGCATGGGGGCGCTGCTAGCACAAAAACGAGCACATGAACCCCCCATTTTTATAGTTTTTCTGTATTCAGTAACCGTTTCTCTATAATTTTGGCAAGTTTCGTAAAAGTGACATGGGTTTTGAATGTACAGCATAAGTTTTATGAACCTTGCCCATTATCCCATCCCTAACAGAAAACGTCCCTGAGAAGGATTTTTAGGATATTGGTGTTTTCTGCCGCGTGAGGGCGCTGCTAGCAAGATTGAGAGCATACACCCCCAACTTTAAATTTGTTTTCCTCGTTTTGGATACCTTTCTCTACAATTCTCCCAAGTTTGGAGAAAATTACGTGGATTTTGAAAGAATTATTGGGATTTAAGTTTGCTATTGGACATTTTGTTGCCTATCATGGCCTTGATCCTGTAACGCTATCATTCTATACTGGACGTCAGATTGCCATATTCTTCAGAGTCCCGTAGAAGAAAAACAAGCACACGAACCTATGGTTTTATTTGCATATTTGGGCTTCGGATGGGTCAAAGTTACGGTATGGAAAGTTTGAAGAAACTGACATGGACTTCACTTTAACTGGGGAACGTCCTTAAGCAAGGTTGCTATTCAAATCCCTCATCGTGACTAAGTAATTTGCTTAAACTTAGGAAAATCATTAGGGCACTTAAGCATAGCTTAACGCTGGAATTAGTGGGAAACAGGTATTTAATATGGTGGTGAAACGATATTAAATGCTCCGAAATAGAAATGCAACCCCCTTCCCCTGAAAGTTATAATTTAAGATGATATAAGCGCATTATCAAAGAGAACTGTGCGCAGTGCGCTTCAATTCAGGCGCATTAAGAGTCGTTGCGCACATGAAATCACAGATCTACGCGCCAAAAAGCTGTGTACAGTGCACTATTAAGAACAAAAATAGTGAATGGCAATCATACAGGGAAAAGAAAAAAATCAAGCTGTTACCGAATATTATCTGCTTGATTTGTTCATCTTTTGTTTAAACTTGTATGGATGTTGTGGATATAATGTGATCTACTATCGTAGTAATCCATGCCATTTTGGTGGACATATTCTTCAAACATTGCAAGTGATATATTTATGGGACATTAAATAATGGTCACAGCCGGCGGGTAAGTTATTTTTAATACTTCTTTATTATACAAGTATATTCCATGTTTGAAAATAGTTTGCTGGTTCGTTATTGGACTGGAGGCATCATATGGATCATATTCAAAAATCAATAACTGTCTCCACTTTTCGGAGCTTCAAACGATCAAACTTTCACAAGAGCATAGCCTCGATCAATAGGCCTGCATATTATGGATCCGACAATCGACATGGCATACCTCATATAAACTCAAGAAAACCATAAGCAAGCAGTGATTTTATTCCTCGACTTTGATGTTTTTCTGCTCATTTTGAAGCTTTGACTGCTCCCTATAATACCGTAATAACGTACCGTTTCAATCAAGATTGCTGTTATGATCATGCAATTCTGTTTTAACACATGAATTCCCATTGACAAGCATCACAAAAAATTGGTTTGCGATTTTGTTTTAACACGTAAATTCCCATAGACAAGCGTCGCACAAAATGGTTCGCGGATACCATCAGCACTAATTTACAAACCATTGTGACGTCACAAGTATTTTACTTAGATTTTGTCTATGTAAGTAAAAGTCTAAAATGCGATTTGAATACGAGATAAGTAAAGTTCTTAGCTTAGCAATTTACTTAGTAAAGTTATTACGTATTCTAAGTACGGAATTGAATACCGGCCCAGGTACTTTAATACAAGTGGAATCGTTTCTGTTGCATTTAGTGATGGGTTGACTCCCCGTTTTCATACCTTGACTGGACTGTGCATAGGTCTCCAAAACAAAAATTGAAAGGGGCACTTTCCAAAAGAAGATAACAACATGATTATTTTAATTAGATGGGGTGGCTTTTCCTAAGAACAACGATACCAGAAACAGTAATGTTGGACAAGTAAATTTTATTTTAGAGCGCTTTGAGTCAGACCACGTCAGTTTCCGATTTTTGTCAATTTTTACCAAGTCAGTGTATGATAAATGATACTTACTGCCCGTCATACTATTACACACTTAGAACTAGGCGTGCACTTGGCGTGTACGATCCTCCCCCTCAACCCCTTCCGTGCCCGCGTACTCCTGTAAAGGTGCATGTCCCGCATACGTCAACATTTTCTCGTCTGAGCGTGCACAATGTATGGGGTGGAAATGTGCACCCTACGTGTAGTCGTAGTCGGAGCAGATAGGTTTATATTTTTCGTATCTTCCTCCTAATTTTGAACAAATTACAATGATAATAGGCACATTATTAAATGCTAAGATGAATTTGAATGTTGGGTGTTGATATATTTTTGAAATAAATTATATGTGTAGTATTTTGTATAATGCCAGATTGATTATTCCCATATTGTTTCCTTGA
The DNA here is from genome assembly GCA_037951105.1 of Echinarachnius parma. NCBI lineage: Eukaryota > Metazoa > Echinodermata > Echinoidea > Clypeasteroida > Echinarachniidae > Echinarachnius > Echinarachnius parma. Next base: position 60,458 of record JBAMJV010001336.1, on the reverse strand, counting down.
ACAAAGATTAGACTGATGTTATCAGATCAGATTTTATTTTTTATTAAATTCCGAAATCAAGGCTCATCAAAGAGCACTGATAGACTATGTAATTAGAACAAATATATTTTGATTGATTGACTGAAACTAACTTTGTATGAAGAGAAATTAATTATGCACCTGCAACTTGAAAGCCCAATCTGTTTACTTACCTCCTGTATCACACTAAAAAATAGGAGTGCAATTGTGCACCCCTAGGGGTGCATGAACTTGTCCCATCTTGCACCCTTGAAAAGCTGCATATGAACACCCCAAGAGTGCCCATGTCTACCTTATAGGGTACACGGTCTTGTCCCATATTTTGCACGCCTTAAGGTGCACATGTGCACCCCTTAAAAGGTGCATATGAACACCCCAAGAGTGCCCATGAATTATGGCCAAAAAAAAAGGGCATAAGAGAGAATTCGAACCCATTACACACTAAAAAATAGGGGTGCAATTGTGCACCCTTAGGGGTGCACGATCTTGTATTTTGCACGCCTTAAGGAGCACATGTGCACCCCTTAACAGGGGTGTACATGAGCATCCTTGAAAAGGAGCATATAAACACCCCAAGAGTGCCCATGAATTATGGCAAAAGAAAAAAAGATGAGGCATAAGAGAGAATTCGAACCCATTACCCCTAGTTTTGGAGTCCTCAGCGTGACCAATAGGCTACATATACTGCTGATGGTTAGAATGGTCTTATCTTAAACATATCCCTCAAATCTTATCCAAACCCTAATCGTAGTTATGAATATGCATGAGTAACCCTTGACGTACATCACTGCTTATGAATAAATCATTAGGATAATGGTTTGGGAACATAGAGTTATATACTAAAGAAAACTAGAGGGCGCACTCCCTGAAATTGCTGTGACGAGATGAACGAGCCGTCCGCCATCTTAATACGGGAAGCGTGGCTTTGGTAATTATTTTATTAGCATGCCCAACTTCCTTGTATGTAGTACATGCCTCGATCAACGCACGCAGCGACGGGTATGACACAAAGCGTCATGCTTGCATTTATATACAACATTCAACAATGCATAATATTGGTTACTGATTTAAACCATAATCTTTACATGATCATAACTCTACCAATCTTCAATCATTCCCCGTGCTTAACCCGTCAAATTACTCGATATCTCATTACTACAATAACCTATTACTTAACCATCAGGCTCTGTCATAACTATTACAACTACAACAATTTAACTAATCCAAATGTGCAAACTGGCACATACTACTACAACGTTCTACACTCGATCACAATCTATGATCGTTCGATCTATATCTCATGATCGATCCCTACTTAATCATCATCGATTCCCCGATCCTAATCACAATTAATCCCTTAACAAATATTATCCATCCATCATAAATTACCAAACTGTCCTATCTTATACATAATCTTTATCCACAATTATACCCGGTAACATCTAATCCATAGCCTCTTTCCTTAATCCTAATTCAACTCCACCATAAATTATCCATAATTCTAACCACTATTTACTCATAATCGATTCGCTCATATACCCAGCGATTTTGATAATGCTCGAAAAAAAAAAGAAGAGGCATAAAAGACCAATAGGCTACATATACTGCTGATGGTTAGAATGGTCTCATCTTAAACATATCCCTCAAATCTTATCCAAACCCTAATCGTAGTTATGCACCTCGAAGGGTGGAAATGTTTACTCCAGGGGTGGGCATGTGCACCTTTATGGATGCAAGTTTGCACCTCAAAGGGTGGATATGTTTATTCCAGGGGTGGACATGTGCACCTTTTAGGAACCAAATCTGCTCCTTAGTGGGTGCAAGTTTGCACCTCGAAGGGTGGAAATGTTTACTCCAGGGGCGGACATGTGCCCCTTTTCAAGGGTGCTCATGTGCACCCCTGTTAAGGAGTGCACATGTGCACTTTAGGCGTACAAAATATGGGACAAGACCGTGCACCCTATAAGGTAGACATGGGCACTCTTGGGGTGTTCATGTGCACCTTTTCAAGTGTGCTCATGTACACCCATGTTAAGGGTGCACATGTGCATCTTTAGGCTACCAAAATATGGGACAAGACCGTGCACCCTATAAGGTAGACATGGGCACTCTTGGGGTGTTCATATGCAGCTTTTCAAGAGTGCTCATGTACATCCTTGTTAAGGGGTGCACATGTGCACCTTTAGGCTACCAAAATATGGGACAAGATCGTGCACCCCTAGGGGTGCACAATTGCACTCCTATTTCTTAGTGTGTACTATGCCCAATCTCTCGGCACCGCTCGGCACACAGTTGAATGCACACTGACACTGGCGAGCGGAATACTCGCGTGTTCAATGGTATGTCGGGCCAGTAAGTCTCATTTATCAGGCACTGACTTGGTACAAATTTACAAAAAAGGGAACCTGACATGGTGTTACTCACAGCGCCCTTAAACAAAACTACACGTCCATAATGACTGTTCTTGGTATCGCTGTTCGTTTGAAAATAATCATGTTGTTACTTTATTTTGGGAATGCCCCGTTCCGGGTTTTTGTTAGCCACCCTGTATAGTGATGCTACGAAGGTTGTATCAGTTTACATCTTTATATTAATTGTTCAATATTTACTGCACATACTGTGTATCAGTTGGTAAAAATCGTCATCAAATTACTAAATATTACAATTTCTTTACTCTGCAGATAATATTCTCTCAGACAAACAACTAGACACATGTGCTAATGAATTACGGAATTTCTATCGCACGTACATCTGCAAGATACGAGATGACCCACTCGATCCGACTTCTCTCCGTCCATTTGATGACATCTACACAAACCTCAAGATGCTTACTGAAGATGGCAGAACATGGAAGGACCTAGAATACATAGACCTTCTCAACATCGACAACAATGGGAAACCGGCCAAGCGGCTAATGGTGCAGGGGGAAGCTGGAGCAGGCAAGACCACCTTCTGTGCTAAGATAGTATGGGACTGGGTGCAACAAACTCACTTCACACAATTCAAAATGGTTCTTATGATCCCACTTAGAGAATCTGAGCAGTATACCGTTGGACAACTAGTAAAAGGCTATCTTAGCTCTAATAATCCGATTTCAGCCGACCAGCTTGATAAATACATTTTGCAAAATCCAGACCAGTTTCTCGTCATTCTTGACGGGCTTGATGAGTTCAAAGGAACCATTGCCAAGTCAAATATACCAATGTCACATGGAAATCACATAGACATTGTAAAAACTCTGAGATCAGATCAACTAGAAAATTGCCTCGTTGTGGTGACAACACAGCCTTGGAAAGCAGACGAGATCAGATGGGATGCAAAACTAAAACACTTGTATTCCTTCATCCGTGTTGAAGGTTTCAATACAAACGATATTTCAGGTTACATAACAAAATATTTTAGGAATGATCAAACAAAAGCGCACACACTAATCCAATGTATAAATGATAATGACATAATATCCGAACACATGGCCCCATACCCGATTAACATAGCTATGCTATGTTTGATGTGGAGAGAGCAGGGGGATGAGAAAATAATAGAATTACAAAAGCTACATACATTTTCACAGATATTTAAGGAAATGTTTCTATTCTTGAGAGAGCATTTTATCATTAAAGGTTTTGATCTTGATGACCCAATAATAGAAGTGCATATCAGAGAAATAGATGACCACTTGAAATCAGTTTCTCAGATCGCATTCAATGGCCTTTTGAAACGAAAGATGATTTTCAAAGAAAATGATTTCAAAGACTGTCCCGATGCCATGAAAACGGCGTGTAAAATAGGAGTTCTTACGAAAGAAATAAAGCTTATCCCCATTGTACATTTGCATGGTACTTCCCATTCCCGGTTACAACGTACAGTATACTTCCCCCATAAGCTCTTCCAAGAGTTTGTGGCGGGAATGTACCTTAATGTCCTATACCATTCAAACCGTACTGAATACAACAGAGTGATCAACGAGGTAGTACTCCCTAGCAAGTACGAGTTCAGGTATCTGCTGTATTTCGGTACAGCACTGAGCAAGGAGGTTGGAATCGATATCATAACTAGGATGAGTAAACACGCTGGTAGAGATACACATGATTTCATCGTGGATGTAGCCTTTGAATGCCATGATAGAGATGCAGCCGATCTGGTGAAGAGCAATGTCCTACGTAACATGACATCGTTAGAGATAAACAAGGAGAAGAGTGCACACACAATACTAGGATACATGTTTCTAGCACCGGATATGGTAAGTCACTATCACTTTATTACTTCCGGACTAGTCGAGGTGCACATATAGAGACTATGATTTAAGGGATAATAAAGTGGATTATAAATATTCGTTTGTTTGAACGACTGAAACTGGTGCAGATATTTCAAAACACCAATTTACAACAATCGATTCTATAATTATCGGAAATACGCTGGCAATTATACAAGAGAAGGGTTAATAACAATAATAAGAAGACAACACATTCAACAAATGAATTAATCAATTGCTCAATGGACCCAGGTGTGATGCAAGTATAAACTACATCATTCTGAGAATTATAATATAAAAAATGAAACACGTTTCAATTGCTTTTTAAACACAATGTAAACACAATGTATGTATGCAGCTTATGTTGTTCTCTTCTTTTATGCAATGTTCATGCTTTTGTATATCAATGTATATTGTTATAATTATGTTGTTAGTATTTCAAACGTTGCGTTATATTCATGTCGCATGATGATTTTTCGTGCAATGCCTTTATTACAAGTAGGGCTTCTTCTTTAATAATTACCAGGTTGGGTATATACAACGCCTTACTATATACGATATCAAACAAGAAGTAAATTGTTTTTCTTTTCTTTTTCGATTACATATTCCACTTCAATATTTACATGAGGGTTTCTATATTTTGTCTTAATTACCACTATTACCTACTTTAAACAAAATATAAACATTGCATTATGATAAATCGAAAAATTAATTATGTCGACAAGCCGAGAGAGTATACTGACTACACATGCTCCTACACAAATATACGCTTGAATTGTTGAAGAGAGATCTACTGTGCAAAACAATATCAGTGTTCTTTGTTCTACAGAAATGCATTTCCTTAACAAGCAGATCATGAATTGTTTTACATTTCATTCAAGTTTCAGAAGGATCCTAGAATGACACAGATAATGGAAAGCGTGTATACTTATGAAGTATTGGTACATCATCATCATCATCATCATCTAGACAGGAGTGTAGGGTAGCCCTGTAGATCTCCCGGTCATAAACACGTTGATAGCATTCCTTTTACTGACTGTGCACAGCATGCGCGCATGGAAGTCAAACGATATCAAATCTTTGATTTAACCAAACAATATCCAGGCCATGTTTGAAAGTGACGGCGCTAGTAGCAGTGACTAATGACGCAGGGCTCCATGATACGCTGCAGTACTCTAGATGTGGGCGTACAAGTGCTTTGTAGAGAGGTATGAAGATGTCCGGGTCAATATTGACAAAAGCACGCTTGATGAGTCCTAGCATCTGGTTCGCTTTTTGTATTGCTGAGGAGATATGTTTGTGGAAATTCAGCTCACCGTCTATCAATACTCCCAGATCCTTTTCACAGGTGACATTTTCCAGCATTGCATTGTCCATCATATATGAGCACTGTTGATTGTTCTTTCCTATATGAAGTGCCTTACATTTCTGGGAGTTCAAAGGCAGCTGCCATGTGCGAGACCACTTCTGAATGTTGCTTAAATCTTGTTGTAGTACCTGGCTTGAAGCAGGGTTCAGCACAGGAGCATACATCTTGGCATCATCTGCGTATAGCTGAGTTTTGCTTGCAGTCGTATCTGGTAGGTCGTTCACGAACATGACAAAAAGAGTAGGCCCCAATACACTTCCTTGTGGACTGCCGCTCATCACACTGGCCCAAATAGAATTAACGCCATCTACTACTACCCTCTGCTTTCTTTGTGACAAGAAAGCTTTAATCCATGAGAGGAGTGGGTCAGCAATTCCAAAGGATGATACCTTTCTGATCAGTCTAGTATGAGGTACAGAGTCAAAAGCCTTCTTGAAATCCAAATATATTACATCTACCGGTTCACCTTTGTCCATGCTTTCTGTCCAGTCTTCAAGTTGACAAAGAAGCTGGGTGGTACATGATCTGCCTGGCACGAAACCATGTTGAGCTTCCGAAAAGAGGTTCTGGCTTCTCATGTGTCCTACTATGGCATCTCTAAGTACAGATTCCATCACTTTCACCACTACAGATGTGAGGCTAATGGGACGGTAGTTTCCAGGGTCCTTCCTACTACCTTTTTTGTGTAGGGCCGTAATATTGGCTTCTTTCCAATCTAGAGGTAGTACTGCTTCCTTCAGCGAAATTTCGAACAACTGCGCAAGTGGTTCACTAATATGATCTGCTAACTCCTTTAAAACTCTGGGATGAAAATTATCTGGGCCAGCAGATTTACCGTTCTTTAACAAGAGGAGTTTCTTTCTTACAATTTCAGCGGTAAATATCACATTGTCGAGCATAGCATCGTCGTATTGCAACGTAGGGACTGGAATACTGGTCAGATCTTCTGAAGTAAAAACGCTGCTAAACTGCTTATTCAATATGTCTGCCTTTTCTTGTCCCGTTTTTGCAAAAGTTCCATCTGGTCTCATCAAATTGCATATCTTGGTTCTAACTTTAGCTTTACTATTGACATATCTCCAAAAAGACTTGGGGTTATTCTTGACCTCAGAGGCAAGCTGTAGTTCGAAGTTCTTGCATAGATCCCTAGTCATACTTCGCAGGGAATTCCTCTCTCGTGAATATGCTTCATAGTCCCACATACATTTAGATTCAAGATATCTCTTCCACAATCTCTGCTTTTTCCTTGATGCTGTCATAGCTTCATGTGTCATATAAATTTTCTTCCTTCTATCTTTCCCAACTGTTCGCTTCGGAATGTTCTCGTCCATGGATTTGGAAAGTGTGTTAGCTAAAAGTTTCCAAGCATCAACACAATTTAGGTCAGCGAAAAGTTTATCCAAGTCCATGAGGCTAAAATCCGTCCTCATTTTCGTATAATCTCCTTTATTAAAATCAAACACCATGCGTTTTTCATGCTGTACAGTCTCCTGTCCAAGTGCCAATTCAATAATTAAACAAACATGGTCACTTTTTCCTAACGGTGGTAAATACTCAATGTCATGAATAAAATCCATATCATTAGTCAAAACTAAATCAAGAACATTGGGCCGCTGTCCTTCCCTAAATCTAGTCGGCTTCAAAATGTGTTGAGATAAAAATGCGTCCTGGGTAGCAGACAGAAATTGATGTGCAGGGTGTTCCTCTGTGGTGTTCGAATGCCAGTTGGACCAATCAATTTCAGGAAAATTAAAATCACCTACTATAAGTACATGTTGCTCATCTCTTCTGTTCATTTCACGTATAATCTTACATAAGTGTTCATTATTTAACTGGCTTGAAGAGGGGCTACGATAAATGCAACCCAATAATAAAGTGGTGTTGCCCATAAATGTAACTGAGGCCCAAATTGATTCATTGAAGTCAGCACTAAGTTGAATATCCGAAGCCGACAGTGACTGCTTGATGTACATAATGATACCTCTGCTTCCTGTAGCGTCCAAATTACAAAAAAGTCATATCCCTGCAAATTCACTGATGCTGGGAGTAGCGGAAATACTGAACTCTTTGCATTTGCTTCTGTAATCATTACACATTCTGGGTTTTGTTCATGCACCAATAATTCAAGCTCAAGAAATGTATTCACAAGTGAGTCCGCATTCGTGTACAAAACTTTAAAGTCACCGTTTCTCAAACGTTTACCAACATTGTCACTATTTCTTAGATTGCTGCTTGCGGTCCCCTTGAAATTGTTCTCTAGTCACTGCCGTACAGGAGAGGGTCCCCCAACTGCCCCATCAGGTTGCGAGGCATTTTGGTCCTCCGGGTTGGATAACTCTATTTCCACAGAGGGTGCGATCTTGGCTTCTTCATGGGCGCAATTTTGTCCTTGGTTTGCTTCGGAAACGTTGTCTTCCTTTGATTCATGATGTCTGCTCCTCCTGGATACAATCCTTCCATTCAGGATAAAAATGTTGGTCTCCCCATCATTCCTCCTCCTCTTGAGCTCTTCCCACAGGTCCTGTTTCTCACTACGTTGAGCTTGTGTTAGGTCAGGTGCGATATACGTCTCGGACCACCTTTCTTGCCTACGCAACTTTCTGGCTGAAAACAAAATCTCGTTCTTTCGCTCATCGTTTTCGAGCCGAACAAGAACTACCCTGGGTTTATCCCTCTGCTGCCGGATTCCCCCAAGCCTGGTCACGTCCCTCACTTTGACTCCAGAGATCTCAAGGCCGCTGCTAATGAGACACTTCACGGCGTTGTAATCGTCTTTGTCTCTACTTGCGCGGATCTCTGCCGTTGACTCTGGCAGATTGTACACTATAAAGTTGCTCCTCCGTTTTTCTATATCTATCTCCTCCAACGTCACTTTCCCAGCAGGGGAAACAGATGCCCCTGAGCGCGAGCCAGATTGAGGAACCTGTCTGGGTTTGCCGTCAAGAACAGAAGATGTACTTCCACCTGCTGCTTGTGCATAAGTCTTCTTCACCTCACGAATGATATTTACTTCCGTTTTCACCTCCACAATCTCCTTCTTGTTACATGTATAACTTAATAATATTTCATGACATTATGCTTGATTACAGACTAGTTTGAGTGTCTCGGAAAGGGACTGTAAAGTATCACTCTCCAAGGGGCTAGCAGAGATTATCTGCACATCGACCTCTCTCAAGGAGCTTACGTTGAGTGAATGTTCTCTGCATAATAGTTTCTATGAGATCCTTACTGTGAATGGTGGACGCAGTACGGTAAGTAAAGTATAGAATTGTTTGTCTAATAACTAGTTCATGTAATAATGTTTATCTTGGACTTACATTTCAAGTCAGTAATAGTATCATGTTCACATTATGTAAACAATGTTAGTGAAAATCTTTGCAAGAATTGTCATGAGCTTATTTACAGAAACAATAAAGGCTGAAGTGCTTTACAGAACAAAAATAGTTGTTAACAGGTCAAAGCACAATGTTATGTCATGAGATACATAATTTCGCATTGGGCAATCACCCTTTTTCCATTGAAAATTAATACAGAATTTGAGAGTAAATTATTAGTTGTAATATAAATGCCGTATATTATAATAAATATTTCTATCATTGATTCATTCCTGCAATATAAAGACCAATACAAAATCCGTATGTGGGTGAAGACATATGACAGGAAGATGTTTAACGGAAACAATCTTTAATCATGCTTTGCTGTTTATACATGTGTTTATTATTACTATGCGTAGTGATTGGCATCAGGTAATTGTTGTCATAAAATAATATAATATAAATTGAAACCATTGTTTACATAATTGTTTTCCATCTGGGGCCTGTTCCATACAACTGTTTGAATCGTCGTAAGTGTCTAAGTATTGCAACTACCATGGCAACAGCTCGATGCCGATTGGGTCTTTACCTATTATATACAATAATTGGCACTTTTAATACACCAATTGCAAAGGTTTTATGAAACGGGGCCCAGATAAGGAATACGAAGCACGTTAGGTTTCATATCTGAAAGAAAATAACTTGTCATGCATGAAGGGAATGACAAATTGTAAGTACAGGTCTGTGTTGTACTATTTTGTTTCAATCGGTATGTATGCATACATCCATATGTTATTCATTGTAATGCATGCATGGAATTTGTATTATTTCTTTACAATAATTCAGTCCAGCAATTTTATTCTAAAACAAGACAAATCAACACGGCTAGTTACGACATTCATGTCATTTAAATTTGTACAAATATATAAACGCGGAATAATACACGAAATGTGCGGGGTGGCTAGAAAAAAAAATCACGGACTGACATATACCCTAAAACATGAACAAACACTGGTTTATCCAGATGAGAAATTATTTAGCTAAGATGATTGATATAAGTTTGCATTCAAAATTTGCCCAATATTACAGAATCCTGCTTGTTAAACCTTTAATACGCTATAACAAATATTACAATATACACGCGGCAAATAAATCAGAAAGTAATGTGTAGATAATTAATGTAAACAGTGTGTATTAAACAATGCTTAACGATAAACATGCCGGGTAATTTAATTCTTTCTACGTACGGGGGGGGGGGGGGGGGGGGCAGTTTACATTACGGCCGTGTAACATTCGTTCGCCATGAGAATGAGCACGCAAGTCGAGTATGGGCAATATATTAATATCTACTAGATTTAGTAACTTAGTTACCCCAGTTCCATTGTAATGTATTTCAGCAAATAATAGTTTGTCCACAAATCAACAATTACTAGTAGTTAACTATATTCCACCCCAAATCTCACATGAAAACAAGGCCAAAATAAAAACGAATAATTGTTTATTCTCATTCTAGACGAATTATATTTCCATTTGTGTGTACAATTGTAATTATTATTAATTATTACATAAGCCACACGCAAATTAACAATGTTCAGGGCTGACAGGAAGCAACAACAACACGATAGATCATGATAAGATCCGATTTTCGAAAATATGGTTTAAAGGGACCTAGTAACTTTGTTAACATGTGCATAAAGTGATCACTAGTTGGTACAATGAATATATTTTTGTTTATAATTAAACTGGGTATTTGCGTGCTTGAACAAACTAAATAAAAGTTATATGGCCTAGAAATGAACAAGAATAAAAAGGTGATATTTACTAACTCATTGCAATGACTTTGCTCCCCGTTACGACTATCCAGTGGATAGTGTAAATCTGAACACTTCAATCGTAAACATCTGTTTAACAAAAGGGAATTTCTAACAACTGAAATCTGTCTCATACTTCTCTTGGTAATACGAATACAATAAGGTATGATGGAACCGCATAAGTTTCAATTGGATTTTTAAGATTTGGACAATGTTACTCTATTTTGTTTTAATGTTCATAATGGTCAGAATTCGGTTCTCTCTTCGATGCATCAAACCCCTCCGGCACTGTCGGTATAAATTATATAATACACACACGTTGAAACTACAGTCATTTTACAAGATGACGAGAGCTTTAACGGGATGCAATAGGGTTATTGTAGACGACAAGTTCGATAGTGACAATGTTTGTTAGTTTGATCATTCACGCCAAGTCCAGATGATGAATTATTGAAATCAAAACGTTGATTTATAGGATCTGATGGGACAGAAAGTGTGATAAAGACAGTTATCAGAACGAGTCAGTTACTTAGGTTTGTTTGTTCGGATTAATCGATATACAACATGTACCTAAGTATAAGGAAATATGTGTGTTCATTTCATAACAAATGGCTAACACCACAGAGGGAGCCAAGATGCTGTAATAAGGATCGATTTGATTTGCATGGACAACTGTCACTGACAATAGAAATATGTCTGTTCACATGCACACAACATGAAATTAGTCATGAAGTCATGTGGGTAAAATGTTTACGCGTTGTCCAGCAATCGGTACAATCTCGGTGATGGACCCATATAATAATGCCTTCTCGTCTCTATTATGGTTAATACATGGATTGTGCTTCAGAACCTGACGTTTTGTTCCCATGCCGTTCCGGGGTTGTTTTGTTATAAATCACCCATTATAGTGCTAGTGCTGATGATCTTTAATGTTATTATGATTTTAAATGATGTATACATGTATGCAGTGTCGTTGCCACATATACATGTCAGCCTATATTGTATTACATTCATGAAAACTTCCATTATTAACATTACAAATTTAAAAACGTAATCATGTATCAGTCATAATCTGTCCCATTTTAAATTGTATCCATGCCATACATGTTGTAGATTTCAAAATCAATAGTACTAAGACATCAATATTGCTATGATTCCAGTTTGTCCCTATGACATAACTGTTTCGCGTATTTGACTATTTGCAGTATTTGCAGTATTGCCTTATATGGGTATTCCTACCTCAACATACCAACATGAGAAACTGTATTATCCAAATTAGCCAAATGAACATTAAGGTCCGTTCAAGGATATCTAACATAACCATTTTTAACAATTTCACATTTGATCCTTTATGGCCATTATTTATTATAGTTATATTCTAGCTTCAATCAAAACATTTTGTTAATGGCAATCCAACAAAATTGCGTATAATTTTGAATGAAACCATGAGGCTGGCAGAGAACATGAGAACTTACAATTTTCTTCTGTATTATCATCCAATAGAAACGAATCCTCGATAAAGGGTTATTACAGTAGTAGAGGTGAACATAATAATCTGAAGACAACAAATCAGTGATAGTATACTATTAGCAACTGGATTTGATACAAAGTATGAAATATACCGACGTTTCAGAAATCATTATCATTATACTTATTATCATTGTATCATTACGCGTTTGTATCATTAGTACTCATACCAACATTACTATTATTAAGATCATGCTCATGATGAGTAATACCATATTCATCATAATTACCAGTACTAATGTAACTCATACCAATATTACTATCATTACGATTATTTTTTTGTAATTCATAAAAATATTTCTATAATTCAGAGTACGCTCGTGATGAGCAATACCATATTGATCAAAATTACCATCAGTAATGTTATAATACATAACACTCCACTCCCTAGCTCCTTTTTACATAACATCCTCTTTGTGTGCATTTCCTCCAATCCCAGCCTAGTCTGATTGGCCACCCACAGCCCTTTTATTGTATCATGTCTCCATCCCCTTCCTCAGTTTCTTAGCATGTGGTTATATATGTATATATATATATGTTGTTTCTGTTTGTATTATCGTCACTGTAGAGCCTCTGAAGAAGACTCTGCTAGGATCGAAAATTTAGGCCCTATATTGAATATACTTTTATTACCCGGCATTAGTATAGTAGATTTTAGTAGCAGTTTTCAGCAGTATTTTTGCATCAATACATATTTACAGTAAAATCACACATTTCGCGCAAGTCAATACTTATACAGTCATGTATCTGTTCAATCTTGGTAAGAGCTAATAATAATACAAATGATAGTAATAATAATAATGATAATAATACACATTTCGTCTTGTTATAAAATTGACACATTTTGTTGTAAAATAGTTCATGAGATAAAATAGATAATAATATTATTAAAGCTTGATTATGTTGTTTCATTTTAAATTGGTCACCCACGCTGTAGAATGTAATTAATTATGATAATTATGTTAATAATGATAGTAATGATAATAATGATAGTAATGATAGTAATGATAATAATGATAATGATAATAATAACGATGATAGGTTTAATTGTATAATACTTAATATAGTTCGAATTTTTGAAATGGTTGTTGATAAAATTATTATGATAGGACTCAATATTTGTGTTCATGCAATATAAGTAATGGACTATTATTTTGACTTGATTAGTACTTGCTTTTGACATTTTTGTAAATTCTTGCCATTTAATTTAGTTTAAATTAGTAAAAGTGATTTTAAATTGTCATAATGTATTATACATGTTATATCTTATCTGTCATGTCTTATATCCCTATCTCCTACTGCTTCTCTCATTATCCCATCTATTCTCTTTCTCATCTTCTCTCCTTTTGCCTTTCTCCCTTCCCTATTCTTGTTTTCCGCATCTCGCTCTCCACTCACTTGCCCTTACTTTCATGGTGTTTTTTGATGTACATATGTTAATGCTTTCAAATGTTGATGTTATACAAAAAAAAAATATATATATTATGTATTGATTAATTGTTATAACATTACTATATATTGCAATATTTAAATATGTATGTACAAGGCATCCCTGGTGACCTCCCCAAGTTGGCAGGAAAGACCAATGGGTCACAGAAATTCAAGATTTCTTTTTTCCTGCCAGGCAGCTTGGGGAGATTCACCAGGGGTGCTTTTATGCTTTTATGTTTTCTGATCGTTTTGTAAATTCACTATTCATTTTGTATCATACATTGTGCTTTATTTTTAAATGCCGAATAAATAATAATAGTAATAATAATATAGCGTATATTACAGCGAAGTTTGGTTATCTATGCGCATATAGAAGTCATAACTTCATTAATCATGTCGCACATTAAAATATTTAACAATCAAAAGTAACAAGTCATCAATATTACTTGTATTTCCGTCAATAATCCTTCCCGTCACAAACATGTAGGCAACAATTCTCTTAAATATAACCCGGGTTATCATTATTTTGTTTTAATGTTGAAATCCCATCAGGTTAAGCAGGTCAAACTGTGCAAAACGACTCTAGGTGATGTATCATATAAGCATCTTGTAGCATGGTTGTTTGGCTTGCCAGACCTGATAGAACTGACACTAAATGGGATGAAACTCGCTGACAGCTTCTACGTCATGGCGTCAAAGAAGGCAGCCAAAAACAAGGTATCACACACGTTCACATATGACTTTCTAAAATCTGCAAACTAATATCTCATGTATACATGCAAAATGTGATTTCCATTTCATCATTAATTCTCTTTGAAAAGTTGTATTTAAAACAAGTTATACCAGAATCAAACAGTTCTGAACGGGTTATGTTATTCTTGAAAATGATTTAGTATCTTTGTTGTGAAAAAAATGACAACAAGTTAATATAAGTTCTAACAACTGTGGTGTGAAAATTCCATTATAAATTAATGTCATATGACCGAGCAATGGGCAAACGTACAAATCAATATTTGATAACTCATCGCCATAACTTTTCACACACCTGTAATTCGCTTAGAAAGCCTTTGCAATACTGTACAAATAGTTCAATCATATAGAGTACGGTACATGTATATAATAACGAAAGACTAATTCGGAATACCGTAAATTTGACCATGACTCTACACAGTTAATATGATTTCAACCAGGTATTAGAGAACGGCAGGAGTTCTAAGCAAATTTAAAGTGAGATTGGTATTAGGTAACCATACCAAGTTATGTATTAACCCTTTTACCACGGCAATAGATATACTGCTTCAATAGCTATATACGAGATTATTTTACGGACCGGTCGAGTTACCCCACTGGGGGCGCACAAAAGAACCGATCGATATCTGGTTGACCATTGCATTGTATTCGCTTCTATTCAACCTAGCGCGAGTTCGCTGGTCAAGTAGTTCACACAATAGAGGCGATCGATATGCATAGTATAGGGTAAGCGAAGTGAAATTCTGTCCGAAAACTATGATTCTGGCTTGTATGTGTTTGTATACGAATATCCTGAAATTAGACTTGTGTATTACCATGATAAAATTATAATAAAACTATAATCACGCAACTAGAGTCGGGGGAACTTGATATACATATAGCCAAGGGTTCAATCTTTGTATTCAGCCAAATTAGATTGTACTTACAAGGTGCATACATGTATGTTTATGCAATTAATATAGCCCTTGCTCGGAACCGAGAAATCTCGGTTCCCGTATATGAGTAGGCGCAATGGGGACCGAGTATTCTCGGTCCCCGTAGTGATCGGGTTAATAAAAGCGAAGTTCCCATTTTGTAATATCGCCACTGTAAGCAACGCTTTCGACATGATTGTTCATCAAGTCGAATTCGAATGGGCGGAAGTTAACTTCGACGCTTTTAAGGGAAATGTGTTGTTTCCGTGGCAGAATTAATTATCATAGAATTACAAATTCCATAGCAACCATGGCATTTTCTTGAAGCTCGCTTCCTTGAGTCTGTGGTTTTTATCAAAGGAAAGCTTACAATTTTCTTTTATTCTTATCATAGTCTAGACGGATATCTGAAAAAAGAGCCCGTTATTAGACCCTAAAAGGTTGAAACCAAGCTATTTCACGTAATTTGGGGGTGCTAAATCCGATTACCAGCCCGGTTTCCAAGCATTTTGAGTTTTTGACCACATAATTTGCATAAACAAAATGGCCGCCAGAATGACACCTTTTAAAACTTGAAAACAGGGTAATTTAATTACTTTGCAACTGGGCGATAAAAACCTGCAGATTGACTGTTCAGATTCATGTTTTATATAAAAAGGAACATAAATAATATAACGCTGATATATGTAGTGGAAAAAAGATGCATACATATGCAAATTAGTCGCCGCCATTACAGAAAAGTCGTACAAAATTGATTATTTTGGGGCAATTTAGGCCTACTAAATATAACACTTATAACCACTGTCTTAAACAATTTATGAGAATGAAATACTTAAATGAGGTCATTTAATAAATCATTATTAGTATAATTTACTCATATAACATACATACATATAATTACCATATTCAAAATGGCCGCCAACTGACGCTATTTCCACCATTTTGAGCTGATGAAAAACGTGTTTCTGCAATTAAGCGAGCAAAACATCATAATGCGATGTGGATATTCATGATTTCGACGAGAAGGGATGTCAATAAGACTGTTGTGATGAATTTAGTGACATGCATAATTTATAGATTTGTGGCCACCATTACTGATAAATGGTACAAAATGGGTAATATTTCGTAATTAAAGGGGTAGTTTAATTTTTGTAGAGAGGGCGATGCACATCACAATTTGTTGTGAGGTAATGAAAAACTGGGGATCGAATTTGAGAGAACATGCAGTTTTAATGCAGAATAAACTTTATTTGGTCAAAATCGAGCCAGAAACGGCTGAAACATTAATAAATATATCTGATCTAATAATTATTTTGGGCCCAAATAATAAAATGATTTGTTCAAAAAATTAAAAAAAGGCTTGCACTTTTTCAAAAATTTAAAAAGCATTTTTTAAATAGTTGTTGATGATCTCTCTATTTAATAATTATTTCAATAAAACATAGCATGCACAATTTTGGATGAAAAATGGTTGAAACCAATGCCCTTTTTATAGAATGTGCCCTTTTGTGTTTTAATGGCTCTTTTGAATGGTAACGGGCTTTTTACTTAGTCGTTTGTAATTTTGTATTCCTTTCGAACATGGGGGAGTTATAACTATTAGTTTATAATGTTACTGTCCAGGTTTGGCTACTAAAGTTAAGCCTTACCAAAACTGTACTACCCCTAATAACCTAATAACAATTAATGCAATTTACAGTGACTTACTAAACCAAAGTTTGGAATCCTAATGATTGATCAAAGCAGAACACGTATTAAATCATTAGTAGAATTATATACTCAAGAGTACTTTTAATTTGCATAAACAAAATGGCAGACAAATTACACTTCATTGTCATTACCTTAAATGTAAAGACAAAGTATACAGTTTATAAATGTGTTTCTTCGATTACTTCAGCGCACAAGCAAAACATGCCTACATTTGTATTCTATGTCAAGGAATATACTCATTGCATAATCTACCATGCTTACTGTGAAACAGTATACACTGTAGAGTGCTTTTACCCATTTTGAAAAGTACAAACAACAACAACATTCATTCCATCACGTAAATGACGTCTTTACTATGGCATGCCCTAGTAGTTAATAAATATGTGTCAAGACCCTCTGCTCCAAAATAATGGGCAATTATTGCTGTCAAAAAACTGAAAAGCGGAAAGCTCAAGTGCGAGTTATAATACTGCACTGTGATCGAAATGACTAGAATGACACTGCCTATTATTCATGCCTCCTCAGTCAGTCCATTTCCCAAACGATGAGGAAAGGTAATCATTTTTACTTGCACCTCGTTTTATTTTCGTTTTTTCCTTCTTTTGCCGGCAAGTTTATGTTTGTAGTGTATATTTTTCAACTGTGCACATACTGAAAATTTCTAATTCACCATGGATAAGTATGGGTTCCTGACTTTGTGCGGAAAACTCATAATTGTGACCATTTTATTGGGTGGACTGATCTGCAGAAAATCGAGAACTAGCCAGGTACAAAACGCATTACCACACATCGGGACGCTATTACCGGTCAGCCGCATAACCTATGACCGGGATACACTTCTCGCGCTCGCCGGATCCGACGAGGTGCGGAGCTCTAAGCCGGACTATGACATTCCAGCGGAAGCGAAACGCCGGAAGCGGGGAAAGAAGGGAGGAGTCAGAGTTCGCCTTAGGAAACGGAGTTTCCGGCCACCTTTGCCGTCAATTGTAACAGGTAACTGTCGCTCCTTACGGAATAAACTAGATGAATTAAAGGCATGTTTGCAATACCGATATGAGTACCGTGAAAGCTGTTTGTTATGCTTCACTGAAACTTGGTTCCTGTCCAAAGATACTACAGCTGATACTGTCATTGATGGTTTTGTATGTGTTAGGGGAGATCGTACAGAAGCGTATGGGAAGCTTATAGGAGGAGGAGTATGTGCATATGTCAACGAGAGATGGTGTAATGAAAGCAACATTAACATTAAAGAAAGCTACTGTTCTGAGAATATTGAACTTTTGTGTTTTGCATCAAGACCACCCTCAACGACGGCCTCCCTCAAGGATCTGTCCTGGCCCCGATGCTTTTCAACATCTATGTAAGTGACATGCCGGAGACCACTTCCAGGAAATTTGCATATGCAGATGACCTTGCACTAGCTACCCAATCCACCGATTTCAACATACTTAGCACAACCCTCACCGAGGACATGAAGAAGATGGAGGACTACTTCACCTACTGGCGCCTTCGTCCCAATCCCAATAAGATTACAACCACTGCCTTCCACCTCAGTAACCGACAAGCGAAAACAGAACTGAAGGTCACCTTCTGTGGCAAAACAGTCAAGCATGAAGAGTTTCCCAAATACATTGGAGTTACCCTGGACCGCAGCCTCACCTATCGTGAACATCTCAAGAGGGTTTCTGGAAAACTGAAGACCAGAGTCAACATTATCCGGAAGTTCGCAGGAAATAGCTGGGGTTCAGGCACACTAACCCTCCGAACAGCCTGCATAGCACTAGTCTACTCTATTGCAGAGTACTGCTCACCAGTGTGGACAGAGAGCTGCCATACCAAGAAGGTAGATGTAATCTTAAACTCAGCTATGAGAATAATTACTGGCACCCTTAAGTCAACACCTCTTCAATGGCTACCTGCTCTCTCCCACATCGCCCCCCCTGGTGTACGCAGACAGGAGATAATGCGCAAGGAACTACACCGCACCTCCACCAACCCAGACCTACCTATCCACGAAGACCTAGGGAACCTACCCAAAATGCGCCTTAAATCACGGACACCCTTTTGGACTTCTGCAAAGTCTCTAGAAGAGTTTGACCTGAAAGGAGAATGGCGCAAAACCTGGGCGGAGTCCGACTTCCTTAACCAAGACCTTGTACAGGACCCTACGTCAGAGCCAGCAGGATTCAACCTCCCCAGAAAGCAATGGGTGACTCTGAACAGGATAAGAACACTCCATGCAAGGTCAGCCCATCATCTCCATCGATGTAAAATGAAAGACAGCCCTGCATGTGACTGCGGGAATCCAGACCAGACAGTAAAGCATGTGGGAAATGACTGCCCTCTCCGATGTTTCCCTGATAGTTTTGAGGGGATTCATCAGACAACAGATGCTGCTCTGACCTGGCTGAAAAACCTAGACTTGAAAATGTGCATATATGTCATACGAAACAAAACACAAAATCAAGACCACATTACCTTCCACGAGAATTCTCAAACATTTATATTACAGTGGTCTACATTCAACCAACTGCCAATGTCGATATAGCTGCATCTGAGATACAACATATCTCTTCACGGATCGCAACTTCATCCCCAGATGCGGTGCAGATTGTTTTAGCTGATTCAATAGCTGTGACCTACGCCGTGTCATGCCTCACATGTATCAGTATGTGAATATTCCTACTAGAGGCACTCGTACATTGGATAAATGCTATGGTAATGTCAACAATGGTTTCAAAGCACTTGCTAAACCACCGCTAGGAAACTCTGATCATAACATCATTCAACTGATTCCACAATACAGGCAGAAGCTCAGACGTCACAAGCCAACGACAAAGAAGGTTAAGGTCTGGAAAAAGGATACCACAGAGACACTTGAAGCATGCTTTGATTGTTCAGATTGGGAAGTTCTCCTGGATCTCTGGACGAGGCAGCAGCAGTGGTGACAAGTTATATTAAATTCTGCGAGGATATGCTTGTATCGGACAAAAATTTCAAGCAATATCCAAACAATAAACCCTGGATTGATAAACGTTGTAGGCAATTCATCAACCAGAAAACTGAGGCTTTTCATAATAGTGATAGGGATGCCATGAAGAACATCGAGAAAGACTTTAAGAGACATATTGTTGAAAGGAAAAGGGAGTTTGGGAGAAAGATAGAAAGCAAATTCCAAGAAGGGAACCCCAGGGAAGCGTGGAAAGGACTGAACTTGATGACTGGGTTCGGAGATCAGAAAAAACAATGTAACATCATTAGGAATGATGTTTTTGAATTCGTTCAAAACCTCAATGAGTTCTATTGTAGATTTGACAAGAATGATCAAGCTTTCTTAGATTCTTTTCTTCACTGCCAACAGGAAATACATGGGAACAGAGCAAATAGTGATAGAATACTGATAGATGCAGGAAGGGTTAAGAAGGTTATGGAATCCATTACAATTAATAAATCAGTAGGACCTGATGGTCTGTCTGGTAAACTTCTTAAGACATGTTTACAACAATTGTTTCAGGTTTTCTGTAGGTTGTTTCAGTGGTCCGTGGACACTTCTCATATACCCGATATTTGGAAATGTGCAACGGTCATACCAATTCCAAAGGCTCTTAAACCTGTCACATTAAATTATTTTAGACCAGTAGCTCTAACCCCTATCATAATGAAGTGTTTTGAAAAACTGGTGAAAGTGATTTTGGTTGAACAAACAAAGTATATCAAGACCCACTTCAGTGTGCATGCAGGAGTGGGAGAGGTGTTGATGATGCACTTACGTATTTGTTACATATAATCATTAAGCATTTGGAACAGACTAAGTCATATGTCAGAGTATTGTACATTGATTTTTTTTCTGCTTTCAATAATATTGTACCAGAGGTTTTGATTGAGAAGCTACACCATGTCATGAACGTTAATCCATATCTGTCCCTGTGGATTGGTGACTTCATGTCAAATAGGTCACAAAGAGTTCGTTTGGGGGAAGTATTTTCGGATAGTAGAACCCTGAATGTAGGCGCACCACAGGGTTGTGTGCTGTCTACCATTTTGTTCACTCTGCTAACTAGTGATAGTCCAGTAAGTCCATCTTGCTACACTGTGAAATATGCATATGACATATGTACTGTAGGATTGATAAGTGACACTGAAGAAACAATGTATAGGGAATGTGTTGATAACTTAGTGGAATGGTGTCAACAAACATCATTGATTTTGAACACTAGGAAAACTAAATAGATGATATTTGATTTTCGTATTGTAGGGAGAGGGGATCATGGCAGCATTTCAATCGAGGGAGAAGTCATTGATCAGGTGCCGGAATATAAATATCTTGGGACAATTATAGATGATAGATTGAATTGGGATGGAAACACGAGCAAACTTCAGTCAAAAGGAAATCAGCGAATGTATTTTCTTAGGAAACTTAAGTCCTTTAATGTGAGAAGTCAAACACTTGCTCTTTTTGTTAGAGTGTTATACAGTCTGTCATATGTTTTTCCTCAGTAGCATGGTTTTGTGGCCAAACGGAACAAAATAAGTCCAAACTGACAAAGGTTGTATCAAAAGCTTGCAAAATTACCGGAATGTCCATGCAACAATTAGAGGACATTGTGCAATTGGCTCTTTTGACTAAGCTTGATAGCATAATGGAAGACGAATCACATCCTCTTCATGAAGAGGTGACCGTTAATATATCTGGTAGAATTAGACTTCCAAAAACGAGGACTGAGAGATACAGACGGTCATTGTTGATTTCAGCAAGTAGAGCTTGTAATAGTAAGTTTAAAAGATGAGGTCATGTTTACACTTATTCAATGGAGCATGTTGCACATGTCTTGGAAATATAGTCATTATTTAGTTTATATAATTCCCTAGTGTTGGGGTCTAATCCCCATTTAATATTTACCCCTGTCATTAAAGTCACTTTAATTAGACCTGAAGTGTTCATTGTGTGTACACACAACATGACATGTACACACATCCATGTATGTATATGAATATTTATATTATTTATTTTAACTTGTTTTAGTTAATCTCTGGAATTTATTGATTTAATAGAGCATGTTGCACATGTCTTTTAAATTATAGTCATTCATTAGTATTATATATCGATAACATTGCGCTTTTAAACTTCAATAATTTATGTATTAACTTACAAGGTACAGGTACTCATGGGCAGGGTTGGTGATCTAACCGAAGGCAATTTAGATCGTTGTTTGGATCTTCTTTCTCTCTTTCTTTCTTTCTTTCTTTCTTTCTTTCTTTCTTTCTTTCTTTCTTTCTTTCTTTCTTTCTTTCTTTCTTTCTTTCGTCTTTTTTCTTTCTTAATTTCTTAATTTCTTTCTTTCTTTCTTTCTTTCTTTCTTTCTTTCTTTCTTTCTTTCTTTCTTTCTTTCTTTCTTTGTAAAGTGTCTAACTCCACGAAAAATACTTCGAGCTTCCTCGTTTCTCTTCTGCCGTGTTATTTAGCTTATGGTAAGAGAAGAATAAAATAGGGTTAGATTTTTTCAAATGTCCCTTTGGTATGAAGATAATTATCATTGAAAATCATTATTTGAAAAGCGTTGATCAACGGTTTTGATAAAAAATACATTAGTCGTAGCTAGACGCGTCCGGATGCCAGCACGCGTGGGAACATTCCGGAGATTGAACTTTGAACCCAGCGAGCGAAAATTCCATGAATTCTGTACTACGTCTGTAAACATACACGGCTGCGAATATCTCAAAGGGATGAGTATTACTGTGACAAATGTATGGCAGACCATCAGTATTCGGTGATTAAATATGAACTCAATATTCGTTTTTTTCACTAGGTAAACAGTGTTCGTTTTCTTTCAAACTTTCACAAATCTTTCAATTGTATTTTACAATGATATTGATATAGGATTGAAGTCTCAAATGTCATTTTGTGCAATACCTGACACTTTACAGGTATCACTTTAAAGGGACTTAGTAACATTGTCCAAATCCTCAAAATAAAATTTTAATTCTAGCGGTTCCATCATACCTTGTTGTATTCGTATTATCAATACAATCATGGGACCGGTTTCGGTTTTACAAATTTCCCTTTCGTTACAAAGATATGTACAATTAAAGTATTCAGATAAGAAAAACTCCCCCTGAGTTTTTCTTACCGTGTACAAAGTGAGTGCAGTGAGTCAGTGAATATCACTTTGCATTTTCGCTCATTACTTGGCCATGCAATGTCCATTTGACTTGAAATTTTCACACAATACCCTGTGGACATATGATATAACAACAATATACATTGCATCAACCCTTCATCACTTTTTGCACATGTCAACAAAGTTACTAGATCCCTTTAAAGCCACTTTCATACTATATATAACGGGATCTCAGACCTGAAATGTTCAATGTGTGTACACACAACATGACATGTACATGTATGTATAGGAACACAATATCGAAAATAATATCGCTAGTGATATTCGTTTGTCTCGCAATGTATGGTCAACATGGAATCTAAAAGATCACGACGTTTCGTATGCCGCTGCAATACTTTGTCAAGTGATATGAAATAATGTAAAACAATCGTATTTATGCTCTCGTGCGGCTCCCAACCGCGTTATCTCGCATGAGCGAGTCTATTCCTAATTGGTCCATAACGGGCAAATTCTATTGGCCGGTGTACCCGGGTGCTAAACCAATCAACGAGGCGCTGGCTCGGCTCGCTTGCTAGGTGGGAACAATAGCGAGCTCGATCAATCACCGGACCGCTGGCTCGGGACTGGCTGGAATCAACCGTTGCGGGCCGGCTGGTCGGGGGGTGTCATGGCGGCGTATTGTACGCATCCAAAATTCGGGTATATCCGTCCCGTTGTCTCTATTGAAATTACTGGGATTGAGACGGATCTGTATGTCTTCTTTTACCCTACGTGTGTACCAATGCCGTTCTTGGGAAAGGCAGCGAACCCCGTCCCAGTCTGGCTGATGCTGGTTATCCCAAGCATGTTCGGCTACGGCTGAGTTGTCAGTTCGGCGGAGCCTGACGTCCCTCTTATGCTCGGTGATTCTTTCTGATATCGGTCGGGCAGTCTCTCCGATATAGAATCTATCAGATCCTTTACAGGGGATGTTGTACACAATGCCGTCCCGTCTGTGTTGAGGAATTGGATCCTTGGGGCGTGTTAGTTGCTGGCGTAGGGTGGTGTCTGATCTGAAGACCGTTCGGATGCCATGGCTCTCTAGGCGGCGCCTGATTTGCTGGGAGACCCCATCAATGTACGGCAAGACTGTGAAAGTCTTGTATTCCTTCTGATCCTTTGGTTCTGTCGTTCTCTTCTTGGTGTTATGTACACAACGGCGTGGGTAACCGTTAAGACTCAGGGCATTGCGGACACGGGTCCGCTCTTTGCATGGCTGTTGTGGACTAGTCACAATGCGTGAAGCTCTGTCAAATAGACATTTCACTAGACCTCTCTTCACCGTACTGTATGTTTTGTATGTTATGTATAATTGTGATAAGTTTTGCCCTTATAAGTGTTTAATTATTATTTGTATTACTGATTTTAACTTCTGCACATATTTGTTTAATGTCCGGCAACAAATGTTATGTTATTTTATTTTAACGTGACAACAAATGATCTATATCTATATCTAATATCTATCATTAGTATCCAACATGCAGCAAACAAACCGTCTGATAACCCCTCCAAAAATAAAATCGTAAGATGGTTCGACTGGAACCAATCGTCGACCCCAAACTCCCTGACGACCAACCAGACTCGCGGTACAATCACGGTACATTTCAACATTATGCACATATGCCCATCAATAATATAGAGACCAGTTTTGAAAGAGACCACACGGCTGGCACAAACTGGGTCGACATAACTGCCACCTACGATATTATGTGGTACTATCCTGTAGCTCATTCAGATGGCGGTCGACTACCAGTGGGATTCTCCTTCAAAATCCTCTAAAACTGCATCTTTGTTCTGAAGACCAGTGATGGGCAGCCCGCGGTCGTTTTGGTAACCGGGTGGGCAAAGGATGGGGCACTCGTGGATGATAATGGTCGACAGTTTGAACCGGTGAGATGGGGAAGGTCAAAGGTCCTAGCGATGTTTGTTAGCATTGAACCTGTCAGTTCATGTTGCAGCCTGTTGATTGTGACCCAAACTCTGCGTGGTAGCTAGTCTGCACCTGGTGAAGGATTCGTGTTGGGAATGACTATAGCATTATAATACTATAAAGGGATCATCGGGGCTGCTGCCAGCTGTTTTTCCATTAGTGAATGATGTTGAGATCCATCACACAGGATTACAACATGACGACTGGAAGGTCAGTAGATATCATGCAGGAGGTTATTGGGGTCGTGTAGGTCCTTGGTGAGCAGTTTTATAGTGGATTGTCCCTGCGAAGGGCTTGTGAATAAATCTTGGTGAGCACTGACCGGTGTTCTGTTGGATTGGGTCACAGGCAGCTCGTGATTAGATTTTGATTTGATTTGATTTGAATTGATTTGGTTCATTTTATTTTCAACATAATCACATACTACAACATTATTATACAAATAATACAGAAAGAAATACGTTAATTGAATACTGTAAATAAACATGTATAATATATAGATTGATTTACATAATAATACAGTTTATAATATTGATGGATATAACAAGCATCTTTCAAAACAGTAAAATCGATATTAAAATGGGAGATTATGTACGGGACCAACGTGATAAGCGGGGCTTGAGAAAGTGATGGTCCCTTAAAAAAAAACTATAATACGTTACAAACTATACAAAAACAAAATGGAGAATGGGATGAGATGTTGGGTGCGGATGGATATGCAAGTGAAAGTGATGTGCGTAGATGGATGGAATGTCTGGAGATGCAGCTTAATTGGGTAGCAACAAATAATATGTAATTTCATATACGTATCATATCATAAAAGGTAAAAAATCAATTATATTACGACGAGTATCAATGACAACATTATTGAGGTACAATCAAAGTTGGGATGAATCATACAATTGAACTAATTTCTTTTTCATTACCATTCTAAACGATAACACTGCCGGACGATTCTTAATATCATTTGGAAGAGGATTCCACATGTCGGGAACAGCATGTCTAATTGACTTATGAGTTATTGTTAAGGTAGGATTGTATAAATGATAGTTGGTTGCATTACGAGTACAATAGCTATGAATGTCTCTATTACAAATACAAGAATCTAAAAACGGGGAGGGTACTTTTCCTATACTTGCCTTATACATGAATGTTGCAGCAACGTAACGTATAAATATCATGAACCTTTAATGTACATAAACGATACAAAAAGTGTATCTGACTGTGCTAAATGTGTGGAGCCAATACATATTCGTACGGTTTTTTTTTGCAAAAGTAAAATCGAATTAATTTTTAATTTTTGAACAATTCCCCCAAACAACATTACAATAAGAAATTCGAGATAATATAAGTGCATTATAAAGCATAAACAGTATATTATGTGGGAGAATATGTTTGAATCTATTCAAAATTCCAGGTCCTTTTCCAACAGCAATACTTATACTATCAATATGTTTATTCAAACTTAGTATTTCGTCTATCATCACTCCAAGAAAATTAACATAATTCTTTTTAGAAATGGGTATTCCATCAATATTAATATCATAATTTATATTTTGATCATACCTTAAATGTTTACTTTAAAAATAAAATGAACCTAATTCGTTTTGTGTATATTCAAGGATAATTTATTACATTTAAACCATTTAGATACTTTATTAAGTTCTCGATTTAACACTAATATGAGATTTTCAAAATTACTAACCGAATAAAACATATTAGTATCATCAGCAAACGGATATTCTTTCATATATTATATGAAAGAATATCCGATGAATTAAATTGATCATTGACATAATCCAAAATAAGAGTGGGCCAAGAATGGAACCCCGTGGTACCCCACAAGTTATAGGAATGTTAGTGGATAAGCTAAACCGCGAATACCGTAGTGTTGTAATTTGCATAATAAAATACGATGATTGAGCGTATCAAATGCTTTGCTAAGATCCATAAAACCTCTACTATTTGTTCCTTTTAAGACATGGAATTAACAACTTTATCATATGTTTGAAATAATGCAATATCTACAGAGTGGTTCTTCCTAAAGCCATATTGATTGGGATTTAATATTTTATTTTCATCCAAAAAACCATAAATTCTTTTATATACAGGTCTTGCAATAATCTTCGACAATGCTGGAAATAAAGATATTGGACGATAATTAAATAGCAATGTACGATCATCTTTTGTATAAATTGGTATAATCTTAGCTAATTTTAGAGAGTAAGGACAAATTCCAGAAGAGAGTGATAAATTAATGATATAAACGAGTGGGTATACAATAGAATGAATACATTTTTTCAAAGGTTCACTGATTATGCCGTCATGGCCATTCGTTTTACTTAATCTAAGGTCATTAACGATTTGTATTATTTCATTAACATTTGTAGGTTTAAACAATATAATTTTATCATTTCTATCAGACAAACAATCAAAATAATAAGTGTCAAATTTTTTCAAAATTAGCTGATAATTTAGGACAATATATTTAAAAAAATGTATTAAATTCATTAACAATCTCAATAGGGTCTTCAACATTTTGGCCATTTATAACAAATGTATCATTAAATGTGACCTTACACCACAAAACCACCAATAAGTCGGGAAAAATTGTTGTGCTGATTTGCATTTAACATTAAAATATAAGTCATTACCTTTAAAATGGTATATAATTTGTCATATTTGGACTAAGCAAACCCTTTCAAAATGAACGCCAAACATTAGGATTATGGCTGAAGCATTTTTAAAATAAGGGAGAAACGGGCCGCTTAAAAGATCAGTGTCTATTCAAGCGCTGTAATAAGATCATATTTATTAGATGAAAAATAATATTTAAACATGATTTCCAAAGCTCAAAACTTCACAGGAGGTAGATAAAGATATGCTTATTCAGGAAATACCAAAATCCTAAATCTCATATTTTGAACAAAATTTGACTATTTTAGCTAATAAAAGAGAAACTACCACGGCGACATAACGGTCGTTTTGTGGTGTAAGGTCACAAATGATGATGTCTGTTTTTCCCTAATGCTTCATTGATAGCTTTCCAAGTGTTTTTCACGTTCCCTTTACTCTTTTAAATTGATTTGCACGATACATTTTATGGGATATTGTAATAGTTTTAGTAAGTATATTACGATATTTGTTGCATTTACGTAGCCTTTCGTTTGAAAGATGTTTCATATACAATTTATATAAATGGTTTATTTTCTTAATCGATCTCATTATTCCTATAGTTATCCATGGATTTTTAATCTCCTTTCTCAATTTTCCACTTATCAACGGTATATTTTTATCATAATAATAAATAATTTGTTTCAAAAAGATATTATATGCATTCTCAAGATTATTTTCCGCATAAACATATTCCCATGTTTCACAAAAAACGTCTGAACAGTTTCCAGTTGACGGATGGGGATGAATGAAACACACACAACAACAAATCAGATCGAACAGCCCTATAATTTGGATTCTACGAATGAGAAACGAATGCGTCCCTCCATCAGACTATATACCTGTCAATAAACGCGTTTAACTGATTTAGCATAATATTACAACTACATTGTATTTATTTTTGTAAAGGTAGTGTGAAGGAGACATTTATAAATGAATGTCACAAAAAAAAATCTCAAAAATGAAAAATATGTAATTACATGTAGTCAGTTTAAGCGAGGTTTGGTTATTTTGCCCAGTGTGCGGTCAGGCTATTCTTACTTGTGCGCGGGTCGCGTAGCTAGCGCGGGTCACGGAGGGGTCACGCATAGCGTTGTGGTACTTCGTGGAATTTGTGTGCGAACTTCTTCACTGGCTGAATATACATATAATGCATAATAAACCGTCGTCCAACAGTTTATTAGTTTTAGGTCTATAACTCCACGAATAAAAGATTTCAAGCCCTAATTTTTCAGGCATGCTATACAATGACATGTTCTTTCATATCAGACAATAACCTCGCAACTTTTGAAACTTGGCTTGCAAAAGAGGATCTATCCCTTTAAAAGCTGAATAGATTCAACATTTTCCTTTCTAAATGCTGTTTTTGTATGTATTACTTTATTATTATAACAATTACAAGAAATAACAAATATAGGAAGATGGTCAGATATTTCTGAGTATATCAGGCCACTTAAACATGTATTACTTAAAACATTACTAAAAATATTATCAATTAGTGAAGCTAAAACTTAATTTATTCTTGTGGGTTTATCAATTAAAGGGAATAAATTATTATAATTCAAAACATTTTGAAATTTGTCACTAT
Source organism: Echinarachnius parma (assembly GCA_037951105.1). Classification (NCBI taxonomy): domain Eukaryota; kingdom Metazoa; phylum Echinodermata; class Echinoidea; order Clypeasteroida; family Echinarachniidae; genus Echinarachnius; species Echinarachnius parma. Next base: position 31,013 of record JBAMJV010001336.1, on the reverse strand, counting down.
TACTATTTTCACCTGTTAACGCCAAATCAATATTGAAATCTCCCATTAAATATATATTTTTTATTTTCACGTAACAATGCATTTTGTACAGCATCAACAGATTAAATAAAATCATCAATACATAAATTGGGCGGTCCATAAATTACTCCAATAATATCATTTTTACTCTTGTTATTATAAACTTCTATTAACAATGTTTCTGCATCTTTTATTTCTATATCAGTTCTAATTTTAAATTTAATACTACAATTAACGTAACCTCTCTTCCTACTGGACGGTCAACACGCACCATATTATAATTTGCTATATTATACAAAGGAGGGGATCTTGAGTCGAGCCATGTCACAGTTACTCCTAAGATAAAGAATGGATAATTATTAATTGTGTACAAAATTGATTCAATAGCATCAACATTTTTATTCAGACTTCTCGCTTTACGATGTAATAAACTTAGAGGGCTCTCACTTCGAAATTTAGCATTAAATTTATCTACAGAATAATATTGACATTGTGTGTTTAATTGATTTTGGTCATTCAATATTGAGTCCGGTTCTAATTGATCAAAATTCATTGATAGGTATTTTCTGTTTGGGTGGCATCTTGATAAAATGTAGATGAGATGAAGTGACGGGGTGTAATGATGAATGAGAACGTGCAAGATGGGGTGAAGTGATGGGGGGAAATATGAAGAAATGATAAGGGGCAAAAATTGAAGCATTTCAAAATTACTAAGAAAAAAAAAACAACAAACAAACAAAAACCAGGGCTCATTAAAACAATTTAAAAGCTAAAGTATAGCTACAACTGTCAATATCATTCTTCCAAACATAGTAATAATAGTTTGCACTAACAACATAATAATCTTCAGGTATACGTTATAATAAGTTGTTTGTTAATAAAGATGAAATACATACTATACCAATATAATACATCAATTTTAAATATATACTCGAAATCATACACATCCATACATGGAATTTTCTGTTTTCAAAAACAATCGAAATTAGTTGAGTATTCCACATATTTTGGACATAATTAAAATCGAGATGTGATTATCTCTTTTCAATGTATAAACCAAGACTAAATCAGGTGTTTCATGATCAGTATTTTTTTCTATTGTAATATCAATAAAGGCAAACCATAACAAGTAAGACAAAAACAAACAAAAAACAAAGTGATATAATCAGCAAAGGGTCGCAGTTCAGCAAAAGTGCTGACCCACTTAAAGAGCAGAGACCATGAACAGGTATAAAGAAGAGAGAGTTGAAAGAGAGAGGGTGAAAGAAAGAGAGATTGGTCAGAGAAATAAATTGTAAAGTGAGTGAGAATATGTCAAGAAGCAGAGAGCGGATTAAAGTACAATTGACGAGGATATATACAATGTCAAGCAGAGAGCGGGTTTCAGTACAATTGACGAGGATAGATACAATGTCAAGCAGAGAGCGGGTTACAGTACAATTGACAAGGATAGATACAATGTCAAGAAGCAGAGAGCGAATTACAGTACAATTGACGAGAATGGATACAATGTAACATAATAACAATACAGAAAAGTGGCAATTAGTTTCTTTTCCGCGTATACACTTGACGAGGTCAATAAGTCAAGAATTGGGAGATTTTAGTTGATTACTTATAAACAAATAAGAAAGTGTATACTTCAATCTATTAGCACGTTTCAAATTTAAACAAATAATAATTTAAATTCAAGGGGATAGCAAGTTAATTACATGTAAATACAAATTATTTATTCACGTACATAATGACATTTGTACATAACATGCATGTTTTAATTCAATTCATTCAATTCAATAAGGGTTTATTCAGATGACGTTCTTGCAGCCGAAGCTGAATTGCATGGTCATTTACAAGGTAAAAAGCATCATTATGGTTAAAATACAGCAATGCACAGGTAAACATCAAATATAGATTACATATCAAAGAGTAAATAGAAATATACTAAATAAAGTCATACGTATAATTAAAAAGCAACATTATTAAACATCAAAACAAATATACGACATGCATGCGAGTTACTGTTGTGAATAATAATCATTTAAAATGCGAACAAAATAGGGAATAGAGCTATTCTTAAATCGGTTGGTTTTACAATTAAATTGAGTATATTTCTGAACATTTCGTAAATTAAAATTGACAATTCTTTGACTTGGCAGCCACGAGGAACAAAAATCATGTTTTTCTAAGTTAATGGCAAAATCAAAACAAAGTTTATTCCTACGTTCCTCCAATGTCAATAAATTGCACAATTCCAAAGCATGATTATATGATTCATAATAAAGTCCCAAAATAATTCTACATGCCCGTTTTTGTATTCGTTCAATATCATCTGTTTGTTTGATTGTTAAATTGGAATGAAAAAGTGGTGCACAGTACTCTAATATTGGTCTTATATATCCAATATAAACAATAACGAGATCACTAATGGGTAAATTAAAACGTTTCAAGGTACGTAACATATATAACTTTCTATTGCACTTCTTTATCATTTCCTTTACTTGAGTATCCCATTTTAAATCACATTGAATATAAATTCCAAGAACTTTAATTACATTTTCTTCATTTAAAAGTGTCCCATTAATATACAACAATTGGCGAGTTTGAGTTTTCATAAAAGAGACCGTCATGACAATGCATTTAGTTGGGTTCAATTTCATGTTATTGAGTAAAGACCAATTCTCTAATGACAATACTTCTGATTGCAATTTTGATATTTGTGTACAAGTCCGACTTTCTACAATAGTTAAATCATCTACATACTTATAAAAAGGGAGTAAACAATCATGACATGCATCATTAACCATTATTAAAAATAAAATAGGCCCCAACTTTGTACCTTGAGGAACTCCTACATTATTAATGTTTACATCAGAAATATGACCTTTATATCTTACTACTTGTTGGCGGCATTCTAAAAAATCAACTATTAATGAAATGACACATGGTCGTACACCCAATTTAACAAGTTTACAAATTAAAATATTATGATCGATCCGGTCAAACGCTTTAGAAAAATCAGTTAAAACTATAGTTGAAATTGTTTTTTGTTTATCTGCATTTTTATATAGATTATGTAACATCCCAATTAAATAATGGCAAGTTGAAAGGCCTCGACGATTCCCATACTGATTTTTATCAATCACATCACCAATATCCTCCCACAACCACTTAGCAATGAAAGTTTCTGCTATTTTAGCAAAATAAGAAGTTAGGGCTATGGGTCGTAATTCAAGAAGAGTTGGTGGATATGATTTGGGTACTGGTATTATCTCGGCATACTTCCAAACTTGCGGAAAAACCCCTTGTTTAAATACAAAATTAAGAATACAACATAATGGATAAGATAACTCATAAGCAAATTCACGTAAAATTCGCACAGGCAAATCGCCTAAAATAGTTGATTTCTGCAAATTGAGTTTACGTAACAAATCATACACGTCTTTCGGTTCTATAATTGGGCAATCAACAGGTGAAGGTAAATATGCTGGTAACTTTGTTTTATCAAGTTTCGGGAGATCTGCTGCCACAGATAAAAACTTATTATTAATACAATTAGCTGCTTCCTTAAAATGTTCAGGTTGATCAGCTGCAAGACCTGGTATGTCGATCGATGGTTGATCTTGAGGTCCTTGGGTAATGAGTTTTATATGTCGATACCAATCAGCAGGATTATTTATTTTAAGTGTATGAATTCTTCTATTATAAAATGAGTCCTTAGCCAATATTATTGCATCTATAACTTTATCTCGAAAATATTTCCATAGCTCGATATCATCAGAGTGCCAAGCTTGCTGTCTTCTTTTAATTAATGATTTAACCCTAAAAAGGCCGGGCTTTTGAGGTCTTCAGCAGGCAGGGGGGGGGGGGGGGATTATGCCCCCCCCCCCCCCCCCCCCCCACCCCGTAAGATCTCGGCCGCGGAGCGGCCGATCGCCGTGAAAAATTGCACGCATGATAAGTGAAGTGTATAGAATACAATGGTAATTTTAATTTTTTGAAAAATTCATTAATTTGCATATTTATGGTAATGTATGCAAACAAGGTCATAAAATTCATATTTTTACCCATAAATCATATATTCTTCATAATTAAACATTGGTTTTCACTACATATATTCCTTAAAGCATTTGGAATAATAATGCGACAAAAAAAAATTGGAAGAGCCAGGTTTTTCCTTATGTTCTCTATTGTTTTTATAATCTCTTATGTATTTCTTTGTTTTTTTTACTTATGTATTTTATTGTTTTTGTTGTTCATTTTATTTCTAACTATAATTCATCTATTTTTAACCCCAAAACAAACATATAAAATGTAAACAAGACCAAATAACTAATGATATACTTCCTTTTACGAAAACTGATATTTCCATGTTGACTTCGTAACGGTAGGTCCGATTTTTTGTTTTAAAATATGCGCAAGATCCGAAAGAAAAAAGTCACCAAGCAGCGGCGCGTCATCTTACAGCGTTTTGGAGCAATAACAAAAAATGCGGATGGGGGGGGGGGGGGGGGGGCATTATGGCCCCCCGGCCTTATTAGGGTTAAATTATCATAGTATACAGTCCATACATCAGATATTTTGTTGTTAAGAAAGAAGAAGAGAGAGAGAAAAACAACATCGCATTTTGCGAGAAATGTGTTCTTTCAAGAGTTTGTATACGATGCTAATATTGAGTTTGTTTGAGTACTTCGATGAAAAGTACAGGAAGAATATGTTTCAGTTATAATTTCTAGTCACCTTTATTCCATGTCGACCACTGCTTAATCACGTTGCTGGCTGATGTGCTTCTCTCTCTAGCTTGGAGAACCACTTTCGTCCCCATTACTTTGATACTCGTCATCAGATGCTTCTCCTTCCGAAGTTTAAAGGCCAAGGAAGCGAGTCGAGCCCTCTCTCTCTTCAGAGCAGGTGGGAGGTCACTACGTATGCTGATACACTCCCGTGCCGTGTGCTCTGGACGTAGGCCTACCGCTCGTGGTCGGCTCAGCTTTGCCTCTGGATGGTACTAAGTAGTCGGTGTGCGTTAATAAGTGGTATTTCCCTTGGGTTGCCAAGAACCTTGGTGAAAACCTCGTTTAAGGTGTCATGATGTTTTCGTTAACGGTTTGCGGCACCCCATAGATGAGAAGGTTTTGTTTTCTGTCGTGAATTTCGAATTGCAGTAGTTTTTCCTCAAATTCGCTTTTCATTTCACGCATGAGGGATCTCTTTCGTTTCTAGATCGCTGACTCTAGTACTCGTGTCTGTTAGACTTTTTTCAATGTCGCCGATCGTTGCCTTTGTTTCTGCCAAGTTCCGTTTTAAATGCGACATATCGGCTACAACACGATCTAGCTTTTCATTCAGTTGAATTGAAAGGTTGCGTAGCATGTTTCTCATATCTTCCACAAAATATGGCGTCATTTGATCGTGTATTGATGTTGCATAACATTGTCACATTGACTGGCCACAGTGTTCGGCATAGCAGGTACGTTGGCTTTGTTTGCTGTCGCTTTGTTACGGGATGAGTTAACGTTCACGTACATGCTTTGATCACGTAATCGTTTGTACACATACCTTGAGATTCTGACAATCCCTGTCCTTTCGAAGTTGTAGCATCAATATCGCTCTGAGAATCTCTCTGTCGTGCTGTTTTTGGCCTGAAATTATAGTCCCTCTTGCTAAGTTGCTCTTTGCTCATCATGGAAACGTTCTTTTGATTCTAGTTTAAAAGCTAAACTCTCTCAATATTTTGTATAAATCGGCAGAGCCTAGTTTACACACGTCTTGTTCAATGCGCCATCAACGCCATGGATCTGGTTATGAGGTTATGAGAGACTTCAGAGGGTTAAGTGAGTATGGTCTTGGTTAGAAGAAGAATGTGTGATGATGAGGGGAGAGTGTGTACGCCCAATTCCACACGGTTACAAGGTGTTCTTGAATTTGACATCCAGTTTGCATGCATGGCTGCTTCGACACCACACTGAGAGGGCATACTGAGGGAGCAAAGGGAGCACTGCGGAGTAAGTTTGTTTTCGCACACCAAGAATTCCCTGAATGACCACCGATGATGTTGGTCATGTTGGTCTTCAGAACAAAACTTCAGATGTAGACAATAGCGGATAGTAAAGATGAAACCCACTAGGTGGCGATCACGTTGGGACCATCTAATAGGGCTGATGCCAAATGTTGTAGGTAGCATTAAGGTCCACCAAGATGTCGCCATTCGCGTGGCCTCTCTTGAAATTGGTCTATAGGGTTGAACTTGCCTATATAATGGATTGTACTGCGACTGCGATAGAAATCTGCTTGTTCATCGCAGAATCGTCGGTCAACGACGGGTTCCTCCCGTGCATAGATTCTTGAACGGGGTGGAATTTAAAGAGATGATTTTGTAGTTATTTGGGCTATATAGGGTTTGCTTGCAGGGCGATGATTGTTGCCTTGCACCATCTCTTGCGAATAGACTGATGGTGGACATGGATGCATCAAGAATATACATACTAAGTTTGGATCAAATTTCAGTAATAACTCCGGAGGAAAGTTATCATCATGCACTTTGGCTCTGTGTTTTAGCTATTTGACAGCAATAGAGTACCTATTTGGCTGTGAAGGTTCATGAAAGAAATACATCTTCTACTGGGGCCTAGCTGGCATAATTAAGATGCAATTGACATGATGTAACGAGTATCATTTGATTACATCTTGTCAGGAAGTTGTTTAACGATTTAGTAAGCGGACCCCTAGCATAAACAGGACACTGTTTTGGTTAAGAACAGTATGATAGATTGGGTGAGGTCAATTCCATAAGCTGTCTCGTGCCATGTGTGCCTCTCTTCATGTGTTGTCAAAGCGGTCCGTCAGAAATTATGCCTTGAGGCAGACCCATCACTGGGATTGGCCTACAGAAAATCTTTGTAGTGGGTGTTACATTCCTCTTCCAATGAGGGGAAATATTAACGGCAAAAACCACATGATATGGCCATCTTGGATGTGGTTATATGAGGGACTTCAGAGGGTTGAGTGAGTATGGTCCAGGTTAGAAGAAGAATGTGTGATGATGAGGGGAGAGTGTGTACGCCCAATTCCACACGGCTACAAGGCTGAACCCTCCAAGTTTCTCTTCATTAGCTCTATTCGTAGATGGTGCTGCGTGGGGTGACCACCGACTACCTGTGCTCTCCCGTATAGTGTGGGTAGAGCGCCGCTAAGGTTTAAGTTTGCAAATGTTGTGGGTGAAGAAGTATTCCATCTCCCGGAGAGGAAGCTGTTTGGGAGCAAAGGAGCTGTAAACAATTTGCAGAGGGCCAGCCATCACAAAGCGTTTTCGGAAAAATTAAACAGTTGTCAATTTGGCAGTTTTTTGCTTTTCGTAGATAGCATTATCATGATATATTGTATAATGTATATGACATTATTATTCATGAAACATCCTTATTCCAATATTTAATTTTGAAATGAATAAAAACACTGAGCTACAGTGTATACTGTTTTTACTGTAAGTTATGGAAATAATTTTGGTAATACTTTTCTGTAAATGCCGCCACTAATTTGCATATTTGTAAATCTTGTGTGCCAATAAATAAATATTATAGAAAATGTCATGAGTATATTCCTTGACATACAGACACATAGGCATGTATCACTTATGCGGTTATAGAGTAATTAAAGACGTTAACACGTTTATAAGTTCAAAGGAGTGTCATTTCGCTGTCATTTTGTTTTGTGCAAATTCGATGATTAAAAGTATATTCAGTATAATTCTTCTAATGGTCTAATAAATGTCATGATCTGATCAGGCATTAGACTTCCTCAATCCGATTCAGACGCTGTTTATTCGATTTATAGTTTATAGCCCTTAATTACGAAATATAACTCATTATGTAGAATCTGTCAGTAATGGAGGCCAATAATTTGCATATTCATAATGCATTCATGTGACTAAATTTATCAGAATAATATTTTTGACATCCCTCATCGAAAACATGGATCTGCGCATCGCATCATTGTATGTTTTACTCGCCTAGTTGCCGAGTTATAATAAACACGTTTTTATCCGCTCAAATAGAGAAAATAGCGTCAATTGGCGGCCATTTTGAATATGCTAATTATATTTGTATATGTTATATTATACTACTAATGATTCAATGAAACGCTCTCATTCAATTATTTTACTCGCTGGAATGTTTAAGACACTGAATATTAGTGTTATATTCAGTAGGCCTAAATTGCCGCAAAATAACTTGTTTTGTATGAGTTTTCTGTAATTGCGGGTACTAATTTGCATATTTATGTGTCTTCGTGTACACTAAATACATCAGAGTTATCGTATGTATGTTCCTTTTGACAGCAATCAGTATTCTAGATATTTAATTTGCAAATGTTGCTTGCCTGGTTGCAAAGTTATTGAATAAACATGTTTTACAAGTGTAAACAGGTGTTATTTTGGAGGCCATTTTGTTTATGCAACTCAACATTTCGCTTAAGAACCGGGCTTATCGGATTTAGCTCCCCGAAAGTATGCGCAATATGCACATTTTCCAGGAATCTCACTAGACTATCATCACGAAGACGAAACCTCGAAAAAATAGTTGTTTCCAGAATAAGAAGCGAAAACAACTGAAAAATCAATAATAGTATTAACAACTGGATTGTATACAACATATGAAATGGACCAACATCGTAAAGTTCATTATAATTATAGTTATAACCATTTTATAATTACGATTATTATTATTATTTATACTAATCATATATTACTATAATTCAGAGTATGCTCATGATGATTTTTAAAAAAAATCTGCACCCTTTGGAATCTTTAAAATTGGGAAAATTAGGAAACTACTTTACCGACCGACAACTAAAATATTAACCCACGCCTTTGTATCCTTCCACCTTCATAATTTAATGTTTGCTGGCCTTCCTCATTCATACTTACTTCCACTTCAAGGGATTAAAAGTACTGCTGCAAGGCTTGTTACTCTCTCGAGAAAAACTTGAGTTATCTTCATCGGCTTCCCATACACCATCGAATAGCGTTTAAAGTTCTTCTTTTGACATACAAATTTCTCTGTGGTCAAGCCCCTAAAATTTCTTAGATTTGAGTTCCTTACGTTGTTATAGGGCAATTCCACGGTAACGGAAGGACATTCAGACGCAATTTTTGAAATTCAATCAAATAATTCCAGAATCCTGCTTATGATTCATCATTGTACATTACATTTCTGAGACTCTTGGTGGGACACCTTTGATTTCATATTTTTTAAATATTTTTTTTACATTACGTTTATTAGATATGGACACTAATGAGGCCGGTAACGGAAGGACAGCAAAATGGACATGGATTTTCAAGTCCTTTAGTTATGATCCAATCTCTGTGAAGTTAAGAAGACTATCATGTTATATTGACTCATAGTCCATTCCCTAATGTTATAAGAGTATTACAACACTTATTTGAAAAAAATATGTCTATTGTTATATTAATTACAAAAAGTTAATTGCTTCACTGTTCGGTAACGGAAGGACAGTAACGGAAGGACAGAGTTTTTTACTCATTAAAAATATACTTTAGGGCTCTCAAAAGACTGAGTGTTTAATCTGAACACATAATGTGATATTCAATCATCCAATTTGGAACCTTAAAACAGAAAAATACTAGAAAGGAATGCAACAAATAAAGAAAATCTAGAAATAGGCACTGTGTAGTCCCATGTGTATAGGTTCATGTATGGTGTCTGTTTCTCCTATCAGGAGACGCCCAATATTTTTTTTTTCATGTTAACTGAAAGATATCATTATGTGATCATGATTTATGAAAAAATAATCCAGAAAAAATAAACAAGATCAGAAATAATCCTGATTGGATTTTTCCACTTTTGGCTCATTTGGCGTGGAATTGCCCTATAGTTCTTTAAGACCTCTTCGATAATCCGCAACCTTGCAGTTAACTCTTGGTCCTCGTATTGTTACAAGATATAGCGATCTAGCTTTTTCAGTAATTGCTCCTATCCTTTGGAACAAATTACCAGCGAATATTCATTATAACCAATCCCTTGACCAGTTTAAGACCTTGTAAAAACGCACCTTTTTAATTTATGAATGATATTCTACACGTGCTCAGTTGGGAGTCGTTCAAAGGAGGTGCACACCGTCTTATTCCTGGTATGATTGATTTTATGTTTGATCTCATTGTTATTATTATGCATGATTTATTGAAAAAAGGAATAGATTTATAATGTGTGTGTTTATTTCAAGTTTAGGTTATTAATTTGTGTATTACCACTATCATTAATACCATATGCATCATAATCACAATTATTAATGTATTTATATAAATAAAATTATTTTACATACATTATGTTGGAGCTAGCCTGATGTATAATACACTCCCTTTAATAGTGCAGTCGTACACATCCCTATATATACGTTTAAAAAACAATGTAAAGCTTTATATTGATTTAAATTGTTTTCATTACAGCTTATACTTAACATGCTATATTATTATGCGTGTATATATTGTCTTTGATTCACCCTCCCTATCATTTATGTTCGTTTTAAATTGTTATAATGTAATGAATATATATGTTTATATTTTGTTGTTTGTCAACATGCAAGTTAAACTGCAGGGCCCCTTTGTGAAGCAGTTTTGCATAACTAAACAGGCCTACCCTGCATTATAAAATAAATAAATTAAAACTTATTATATTTGCAGTGTAACCACACATTTCGCACAAGTTAACACTCATTTATTTGTCTGTCCGATCTGGGCAAGAGCTAATAATATTACTAATAATAGTAATACAAATAAAAATAATACACACTTCGTCTAGTTCTATAGCGCATATTACAGCAAGGTTTGGGTATCTATGCGCATATAGAAAACATAATATCGTACATTTATAATATTTTAACAATGAAAAGTAGCAAGACATCAATATTACTTGTATTTCGGTCAATAATCTTCGAGTCACAAACATGAAGGCAATAATTCCCCCTTAAGCTAACCCGGGTTCTCATTATTTTGTTTTAATGTTGAAATCCCATCAGGTTAAGCAGGTCGAACTGTGGAAAATGACTCTAGGTGATGTATCATCTAAGCACCTTGCAGCATGGTTGTCTGGCTTGCCAGACCTGACAGAACTGACACTATATGAGATGAAACTCGCTGACAGCTTCTACGTCATGGCGTCAGAGAAGGCAGCCCAAACCAAGGTATCACACACGGTCACATAATTTTATGACTTTCTCAAATCTGCAAACTTATATCTGATGTATACATGAAAAATGTGATTTCCATTTTATCATTAATTCTCTTTGAAAAGTTGTATTTAATATAATTTATACCAGAATCAATCAGTTCTGAACGGGTAAAGTTATCCTTTAAAATGAATTAGTATCTTTGCTGAAATGTGAAGAAACTGACAAACAGTTAATATAAATTTGTATTCTGTGATCAGAGAAGTCCACCAACTGTGGTATGCAAATTCCATGATAAATTAATGTCATATGACCGAGCAATGGGCAAACATACACACCTGTATTTGATAATTCATCGCCATAACTTTTCACACAACTGTAATTCGCCTAGGAAGACTTTCAAATACAGTACAAATAGTTCAATCATATAGAGTACATGTACATATTAAAGATACTAATTCGGAATACCGTAAATTTGACCATGCCTCAACAGTTAATATAAATGCAACGATACACGATACACATTCCACAGCAATCATGACCTTCTCTTGAAGCTTGCTTCCTTGAGTCTGGTTTTTATCACAGGAAAACTTACAATTTTCTTCATTCTTATTATCACGGAAACGAAACGTCGAAAAACAGTTGTTTCCAGAATATATAAGAGGCGAAAATATCTGAAAAAACACTTATAGTATAAGCAACTGGATTAGATATATACAACATATTTAAGGTACCATAATTTTATGAATCATTATCATCATATTTATTATCATTGTATCATTACGATTATTATTAGTATTCAGACTAATATTACTATAATTCAGAGTATGCTCATGATGAGTAATACCATATTGATTATAATTACCATTATTAATGTTATAATGTATATTTGCAGTGTAATCACAAATTTCGCGCAAGTTAACACTCATACATTTGTCTGTCCGATCTGGGTGAGAGCTAATACTTCTACTAATAATAGTAATGATAATAATAATAAACATTTCGTCTAGTTATATAGCGCATATTACAGCAATGTGTGGGTATCTTTGCGCATATAGAAATCATAATTTCATTCATCATGTCGTACATTAAAATATTGAACAATCAAAAGTAACAAGTCATCAATACTACTTGCATTTCCGTCAATAATCTTTCCCGTCACAAACTTGTAGGCAATAATTCTCTTCAAGCTAACCCGAGTTCTCATATTTTTTAAATGTTGAAATCCCATCAGGTTAAGAAGGTCACACTGGTGGATACGACTCTAGGTGATGTATCGTCTAAGCACCTTGCAGCATGGTTGTCTGGCTTGCCAGACCTGTCAGAACTGACACTATATGAGATGAAACTCGCTGACAGCTTCTACGTCATGGCGTCAGAGAAGGCAGCCCAAACCAAGGTATCACACACGGTCACATATGACTTTCTCAAATCTGCAAACTAATATCTGATGTATACATAACAAATGTGATTTCCATTTTATCATTTATTCTCTTTGAAAAGTTGTATTTAATATAATTTATACCAGAATCAATCAGTTCTGAACGGGTAAAGTTATCCTTTAAAATGATTTGGTATCTTTGCTGAAATGTGAAGAAACTGACAAACAGTTAATATAAATTTGTATTCTGTGATCAGAGAAGTCCACCAACTGTGGTGTGCAAATTCCATGATAAATTAATGTCATATGACCGAGCAATGGGCAAACATACACAGCTGTATTTGATAACTCATCGCCATAACTTTTCACACAACTGTAATTCGCCTAGGAAGACTTTCAAATACAGTACAAATAGTTCAATCATATAGAGTACATGTACATATTAACGAAAGACTAATTCGGAATACCGTAAATTTGGCCATGCCTCAACAGTTAATATAAATGCAACGATGTATGTGAGAACGGCAGGAGTTCTTATCAAGTTTGAAGTGAGATTGGTGTTAGGTAACCATACCAAGTTATGTATTAATAAAAGTTCCCATTTTGTAATATTGCCACTATTAGCAACGCTTTCAATATGTTCAACAAGCCAAATTAGAATGGGCTGAAGTTAACTTCGGCGCTTGTAATGGAAATGTGTTGTTTCCGTGGCAGAATTGAATATCATAGAAATACACATTCCACAGCAATCATGGCCTTCTCTTGAAGCTTGCTTCCTTGAGTCTGGTTTTTATCACAGGAAAACTTACAATTTTCTTCATTCTTATTATCACGGAAACGAAACGTCGAAAAACAGTTGTTTCCAGAATATATAAGAGGCGAAAATATCTGAAAAAACACTTATAGTATAAGCAACTGGATTAGATATATACAACATATTTAAGGTACCATAATTTTATGAATCATTATCATCATATTTATTATCATTGTATCATTACGATTATTATTAGTATTCAGACTAATATTACTATAATTCAGAGTATGCTCATGATGAGTAATACCATATTGATTATAATTACCATTATTAATGTTATAATGTATATTTGCAGTGTAATCACAAATTTCGCGCAAGTTAACACTCATTTATTTGTCTGTCCGATCTGGGCAAGAGCTAATAATATTACTAATAATAGTAATACAAATACAAAATAATACACATTTCGTCTAGTTCTATAGCGCATATTACAGCAAGGTTTGGGTATCTATGCGCATATAGAAAACATAATATCGTACATTTATAATATTTTAACAATGAAAAGTAGCAAGTCATCAATATTACTTGTATTTCGGTCAATAATCTTCGAGTCACAAACATGAAGGCAATAATTCCCCCTTAAGCTAACCCGGGTTCTCATTATTTTGTTTTAATGTTGAAATTCCATCAGGTTAAGCAGGTCGAACTGGGGAATATGACTCGAGGTGATGTATCATCTAAGCACCTTGCAGCATGGTTGTCTGGCTTGCCAGACCTGTCAGAATTGACACTAGATAGGATGAAACTCGCTGACAGCTTCTACGTCATGGCGTCAGAGAAGGCAGCCCAAACCAAGGTATCACACACGGTCACATATGACTTTCTCAAATCTGCAAACTTATATCTGATGTATATATGAAAAATGTGATTTCCATTTTATCATTAATTCTCTTTGACAAGTTGTATTTAATACAAGTTATACCAGAATCAATCAGTTCTGAACGGGTAAAATTATCCTTTAAAATGATTTAGTATATTTGCTGAAATGTGAAGGAACTGACAAACAGTTAATATAAATTTGTATTCTGTGATCAGAGAAGTCCACCAACTGTGGTGTGTAAATTCCATGATATATTACTGTCATATGACCGAGCAATGGGCAAACATACACAGCTGTATTTGATAACTCATCGCCATAACTTTTCACACAACTGTAATTCGCCTAGGAAGACTTTCAAATACAGTACAAATAGTTCAATCATATAGAGTACATGTACATATTAACGAAAGACTAATTCGGAATACCGTAAATTTGACCATGCCTCAACAGTTAATATAAATGCAACGAGGTATGTGAGAACGGCAGGAGTTCTTATCAAGTTTGAAGTGAGATTGGTGTTAGGTAACCATACCAAGTTATGTATTAATAAAAGTTCCCATTTTGTAATATTGCCACTATTAGCAACGCTTTCAATATGTTCAACAAGCCAAATTAGAATGGGCTGAAGTTAACTTCGGCGCTTGTAATGGAAATGTGTTGTTTCCGTGGCAGAATTGAATATCATAGAAATACACATTCCACAGCAATCATAGCCTTCTCTTGAAGCTTGCTTCCTTGAGTCTGGTTTTTATCACAGGAAAACTTACAATTTTCTTCATTCTTATTATCACGGAAACGAAACGTCGAAAAACAGTTGTTTCCAGAATATATAAGAGGCGAAAATATCTGAAAAAACACTTATAGTATAAGCAACTGGATTAGATATATACAACATATTTAAGGTACCATAATTTTATGAATCATTATCATCATATTTATTATCATTGTATCATTACGATTATTATTAGTATTCAGACTAATATTACTATAATTCAGAGTATGCTCATGATGAGTAATACCATATTGATTATAATTACCATTATTAATGTTATAATGTATATTTGCAGTGTAATCACAAATTTCGCGCAAGTTAACACTCATACATTTGTCTGTCCGATCTGGGTGAGAGCTAATACTTCTACTAATAATAGTAATGATAATAATAATAAACATTTCGTCTAGTTATATAGCGCATATTACAGCAATGTGTGGGTATCTTTGCGCATATAGAAATCATAATTTCATTCATCATGTCGTACATTAAAATATTGAACAATCAAAAGTAACAAGTCATCAATACTACTTGCATTTCCGTCAATAATCTTTCCCGTCACAAACTTGTAGGCAATAATTCTCTTCAAGCTAACCCGAGTTCTCATATTTTTTAAATGTTGAAATCCCATCAGGTTAATAAGGTCACACTGGTGGATACGAATCTAGGTGATGTATCATCTAAGCACCTTGCAGCATGGTTGTCTGGCTTGCCAGACCTGTCAGAATTGACACTAGATAGGATGAAACTCGCTGACAGCTTCTACGTCATGGCGTCAGAGAAGGCAGCCCAAACCAAGGTATCACACACGGTCACATATGACTTTCTCAAATCTGCAAACTTATATCTGATGTATATATGAAAAATGTGATTTCCATTTTATCATTAATTCTCTTTGACAAGTTGTATTTAATACAAGTTATACCAGAATCAATCAGTTCTGAACGGGTAAAATTATCCTTTAAAATGATTTAGTATATTTGCTGAAATGTGAAGGAACTGACAAACAGTTAATATAAATTTGTATTCTGTGATCAGAGAAGTCCACCAACTGTGGTGTGTAAATTCCATGATATATTACTGTCATATGACCGAGCAATGGGCAAACATACACAGCTGTATTTGATAACTCATCGCCATAACTTTTCACACAACTGTAATTCGCCTAGGAAGACTTTCAAATACAGTACAAATAGTTCAATCATATAGAGTACATGTACATATTAACGAAAGACTAATTCGGAATACCGTAAATTTGACCATGCCCCAACAGTTAATATAAATGCAACGATGTATGTGAGAACGGCAGGAGTTCTTATCAAGTTTGAAGTGAGATTGGTGTTAGGTAACCATACCAAGTTATGTATTAATAAAAGTTCCCATTTTGTAATATTGCCACTATTAGCAACGCTTTCAATATGTTCAACAAGCCAAATTAGAATGGGCTGAAGTTAACTTCGGCGCTTGTAATGGAAATGTGTTGTTTCCGTGGCAGAATTGAATATCATAGAAATACACATTCCACAGCAATCATAGCCTTCTCTTGAAGCTTGCTTCCTTGAGTCTGGTTTTTATCACAGGAAAACTTACAATTTTCTTCATTCTTATTATCACGGAAACGAAACGTCGAAAAACAGTTGTTTCGAGAATATATAAGAGGCGAAAATATCTGAAAAAACACTTATAGTATAAGCAACTGGATTAGATATATACAACATATTTAAGGTACCATAATTTTATGAATCATTATCATCATATTTATTATCATTGTATCATTACGATTATTATTAGTATTCAGACTAATATTACTATAATTCAGAGTATGCTCATGATGAGTAATACCATATTGATTATAATTACCATTATTAATGTTATAATGTATATTTGCAGTGTAATCACAAATTTCGCGCAAGTTAACACTCATTTATTTGTCTGTCCGATCTGGGCAAGAGCTAATAATATTACTAATAATAGTAATACAAATACAAAATAATACACATTTCGTCTAGTTCTATAGCGCATATTACAGCAAGGTTTGGGTATCTATGCGCATATAGAAAACATAATATCGTACATTTATAATATTTTAACAATGAAAAGTAGCAAGTCATCAATATTACTTGTATTTCGGTCAATAATCTTCGAGTCACAAACATGAAGGCAATAATTCCCCCTTAAGCTAACCCGGGTTCTCATTATTTTGTTTTAATGTTGAAATCCCATCAGGTTAAGCAGGTCGAACTGTGGAATATGACTCTAGGTGATGTATCATCTAAGCACCTTGCAGCATGGTTGTCTGGCTTGCCAGACCTGACAGAACTGAAAATATATGAAATGAAACTCGCTGAAAGCTTCAACGTCATGGCGTCAGAGAAGGCAGCCCAAACCAAGGTATCACACACGGTCACATAATTTTATGACTTTCTCAAATCTGCAAACTTATATCTGATGTATACATGACAAATGTGATTTCCATTTTATCATTAATTCTCTTTGAAAAGTTGTATTTAATACAATTTATACCAGAATCAATCAGTTCTGAACGGGTAAAGTTATCCTTTAAAATGATTTAGTATCTTTGCTGAAATGTCAAGAAACTGACAAACAGTTAATATAAATTTGTATTCTGTGATCAGAGAAGTCCACCAACTGTGGTGTGAAAATTCCATGATAAATTAATGTCATATGACCGAGCAAAATGGGCAAACATACACAGCTGTATTTGATAACTCATCGCCATAACTTTTCACACAACTGTAAGTCGCCTAGGAAGACTTTCAAATACAGTACAAATAGTTCAATCATATAGAGTACATGTACATATTAACGAAAGACTAATTCGGAATACCGTAAATTTGACCATGCCTCAACAGTTAATATAAATGCAACGAGGTATGTGAGAACGGCAGGAGTTCTTATCAAGTTTGAAGTGAGATTGGTGTTAGGTAACCATACCAAGTTATGTATTAATAAAAGTTCCCATTTTGTAATATTGCCACTATTAGCAACGCTTTCAATATGTTCAACAAGCCAAATTAGAATGGGCTGAAGTTAACTTCGGCGCTTGTAATGGAAATGTGTTGTTTCCGTGGCAGAATTGAATATCATAGAAATACACATTCCACAGCAATCATAGCCTTCTCTTGAAGCTTGCTTCCTTGAGTCTGGTTTTTATCACAGGAAAACTTACAATTTTCTTCATTCTTATTATCACGGAAACGAAACGTCGAAAAACAGTTGTTTCCAGAATATATAAGAGGCGAAAATATCTGAAAAAACACTTATAGTATAAGCAACTGGATTAGATATATGGGTCATTCTTCGATAAGTGTATATTTTCGACCATCGTGAGATCGTGAAAATCAAAACTGTTTCTCCACTTTCTTTCTGTGTGTTTAATATATGTTAACATCTGTAGATTAGGGAAATATGGTTTGGCGCGATCTTTAATGTGGCTATGTAATATTTTTTTTAATTTTATTAACATGTACACTGTTAATGCGTCATCTCCGTCACAACATTTTTGCACAACTAGATCGTCGCATTTTAACTGAAGAACATAATTCACTTCTTATTCAATCTTTGTTTGGAAAGAAAGGGTGACTGTGAAAAGAAGAAAAAAAACGTTGGTCAACCATAATCACATTTTTTTTCTCTAGAGCCACCATTTATACTTGCCATGCTGAATAAATAGTGAATTTTGCCAAATAGTTTTGCTTTCAATCAGTGTTATGAAATTTTCTCAGGAAATTAGGATGAAGAGAGGTACATGATTACGAGTAAATAGATCGCTAAAAATACCAATACAAATATTTTTTACCAGAGTATAATCTTTGTTGAAATTTATGCATTTGAACTCAGCGTGACGGAGATGACTGAAGCGTGACGGAAATGACTGAAGCGTGTATTTAACATGTTTAAGAATACATTATAATCACATGTTATATAATAATCTAAAATTCATCCAAACTAAGCTTTGTCATATAATATTTGTCAATTTTGAACAACATTGTGTGTCAATTAACTGAGTTGACAATCCAACTAAAACTCACCATCTCAGTCACAAAAGAGCCGTGACGGAGATGACGCGTGACGGAGATGACTATCAGACACATTTAAAGCGCCGATAGCTAATGGCAATGTATTTAATACAAATGAGCGATAGTGATGTATGGTTGTTCCGTGGGCACATTCATACAAATGATTAGAAATTCAATCTAACATCTTTATCTAGCTAATATCAATCGTTCGGAGATGTAGATCATCATCTCCGTCACGAAAAAAACGTGACGGAGATGATGCGTGACGGAGATGACATTTAGACACATTTAAATCGCTGATAGCTTATAGCAATGTATGCAATACAAATAAGCGATAGTGTTGTATAGTTGTTCCGCGGGCACATTCATACAAATGATTAGAAATTCAATCTAATATCTTTATCTAGCTAATATCAAGCGTTCGGAGATGACGGTTAATAAAGGTACGGACCTGGTTTTTGCCAAAGATCTCAAAAAAATAATGTTACTTACCTATAGACCGGGGGAAAAACGTGTCTCTTCTTTCTACTACCTAGTCACCCGACATGTTGCCACCACGATCACTCAAATTTAGCATATTTTTGTACCGTAGATGACGGACTCAAAATGCGTGACGGAGATGACGCAAAATATCGGGACACACAAAACAGATTCCTTTTTTTTATTTATTTTTTTTATCGTTGCATGTGTGGGTATTTAATCTTGGTATTCGTAGTCAACTCATAAAATTGAATTTATTAAGGTATATTAGGACAAAAAATATGCATCTTTTTTGAAATGCTATATTATGATATTTTTACATGATGCCATCGTGACATGCGATTTTGAGGGGGGGTGGAACATTAAAAAAAATAATATAAAAAAAAGTATAAGAGTTATCACTTTACTTTTTTTTGTATTAGTTGATTTTTGACTTACTTGTAAGTCAACACAAAGAGATAACAACAAAAAAGCTTTAATTTTGTTTCTATGCGACACCAAAGTAGCGGGACGCAAAACTATACACTTATCGAAGAATGACCCATATACAACATATTTAAGGTACCATAATTTTATGAATCATTATCATCATATTTATTATCATTGTATCATTACGATTATTATTAGTATTCAGACTAATATTACTATAATTCAGAGTATGCTCATGATGAGTAATACCATATTGATTATAATTACCATTATTAATGTTATAATGTATATTTGCAGTGTAATCACAAATTTCGCGCAAGTTAACACTCATACATTTGTCTGTCCGATCTGGGTGAGAGCTAATACTTCTACTAATAATAATAATGATAATAATAATAAACATTTCGTCTTGTTATATAGCGCATATTACAGCAATGTGTGGGTATATTTGCGCATATAGAAATCATAATTTCATTCATCCTGTCGTACATTAAAATATTGAACAATCAAAAGTAACAAGTCATCAATACTACTTGCATTTCCGTCAATAATCTTTCCCGTCACAAACTTGTAGGCAATAATTCTCTTCAAGCTAACCCGAGTTCTCATATTTTTTAAATGTTGAAATCCCATCAGGTTAATAAGGTCACACTGGTGGATACGACTCTAGGTGATGTATCATCTAAGCACCTTGCAGCATGGTTGTCTGGCTTGCCAGACCTGTCAGAATTGACACTAGATAGGATGAAACTCGCTGACAGCTTCTACGTCATGGCGTCAGAGAAGGCAGCCCAAACCAAGGTATCACACACGGTCACATATGACTTTCTCAAATCTGCAAACTTATATCTGATGTATATATGAAAAATGTGATTTCCATTTTATCATTAATTCTCTTTGACAAGTTGTATTTAATACAAGTTATACCAGAATCAATCAGTTCTGAACGGGTAAAATTATCCTTTAAAATGATTTAGTATATTTGCTGAAATGTGAAGGAACTGACAAACAGTTAATATAAATTTGTATTCTGTGATCAGAGAAGTCCACCAACTGTGGTGTGTAAATTCCATGATATATTACTGTCATATGACCGAGCAATGGGCAAACATACACAGCTGTATTTGATAACTCATCGCCATAACTTTTCACACAACTGTAATTCGCCTAGGAAGACTTTCAAATACAGTACAAATAGTTCAATCATATAGAGTACATGTACATATTAACGAAAGACTAATTCGGAATACCGTAAATTTGACCATGCCTCAACAGTTAATATAAATGCAACGATGTATGTGAGAACGGCAGGAGTTCTTATCAAGTTTGAAGTGAGATTGGTGTTAGGTAACCATACCAAGTTATGTATTAATAAAAGTTCCCATTTTGTAATATTGCCACTATTAGCAACGCTTTCAATATGTTCAACAAGCCAAATTAGAATGGGCTGAAGTTAACTTCGGCGCTTGTAATGGAAATGTGTTGTTTCCGTGGCAGAATTGAATATCATAGAAATACACATTCCACAGCAATCATGGCCTTTTCTTGAAGCTTGCTTCCTTGAGTCTGGTTTTTATCACAGGAAAACTTACAATTTTCTTCATTCTTATTATCACGGAAACGAAACGTCGAAAAACAGTTGTTTCCAGAATATATAAGAGGCGAAAATATCTGAAAAAACACTTATAGTATAAGCAACTGGATTAGATATATACAACATATTTAAGGTACCATAATTTTATGAATCATTATCATCATATTTATTATCATTGTATCATTACGATTATTATTAGTATTCAGACTAATATTACTATAATTCAGAGTATGCTCATGATGAGTAATACCATATTGATTATAATTACCATTATTAATGTTATAATGTATATTTGCAGTGTAATCACAAATTTCGCGCAAGTTAACACTCATACATTTGTCTGTCCGATCTGGGTGAGAGCTAATACTTCTACTAATAATAGTAATGATAATAATAATAAACATTTCGTCTAGTTATATAGCGCATAAACAGCAATGTGTGGGTATCTTTGCGCATATAGAAATCATAATTTCATTCATCATGTCGTACATTAAAATATTGAACAATCAAAAGTAACAAGTCATCAATACTACTTGCATTTCCGTCAATAATCTTTCCCGTCACAAACTTGTAGGCAATAATTCTCTTCAAGCTAACCCGAGTTCTCATATTTTTTAAATGTTGAAATCCCATCAGGTTAAGATGGTCACACTGGTGGATACGACTCTATGTGATGTATCATCTAAGCACCTTGCAGCATGGTTGTCTGGCTTGCCAGACCTGTCAGAATTGACACTAGATAGGATGAAACTCGCTGACAGCTTCTACGTCATGGCGTCAGAGAAGGCAGCCCAAACCAAGGTATCACACACGGTCACATATGACTTTCTCAAATCTGCAAACTAATATCTAATGTATACATTAAAAATGTGATTTCCATTGTATCATTAATTCTCTTTGAAAAGTCGTAATGTAATACAAGTTATACCAGAATCAATCAGTTCTGAACAGGTAACGTTATGATTAGTATCTCTGTTGGCATGTGTACAAATGACATACAGTTAATATAAATTTGTATTCTGTGATCAGAGAGGTCCACCAACTGTGGTGTAAAAATTCCATGAAAAATGAATGTTATATGACCGAGCAATGGGGAAACATACAAATCAGTATTTGATAACTCATCGCCAATGTGGAGTCACGCAGGCTCTGTATTTTGGCCTTTGCTTTTTTACTCTGTATGTGAAACCACTTGAAGATTTACTCAGGCGTCATAATGTTCAATACCACACATGGGCGTATACATGACATTGATACCCATTCAAGTGGGGGGGATGATCTATTCATTCATCGGATTACACCCCCCCCCCCCCCCCCCCCCCCCAGTTGAATAGGTATTACGTAACTCGCTACGCCCATGATTATGCTGATGATATCCAATTGTATTTACTTTTGATCCAAAATGTACCCACAGCCTTCAAATGAAGATTGAAGATTGTATTGAAGTAATCAATGATTGGATGATTATAGGTTGAAGTTAAATGAAGAGAAAACGGAAGTTCTCTTGCTGTTGTCTCCCAAACGTAGCCACTATCTTTCACAAGGGGTTAAAGTCTCTGTCTGTAGCACTCAAGTTGCGGCTTCAACTACAGTCAGAAGCCTAGAGGTTGTGTATGATTCCTCGTTGTCCATGTCTGACCAAGTTACAGCGCTATGTAAATCTGAAAATTTTAATTTATGTAATATTTCAAGAATAAGCAAAATGTTAACACAAGAAGCATGCAGTCATGCTCTGCGCTCTTTTATGCTCTGTCGTTTGGATTATGGAAATGCTCTCTTGGTAAATGTTCCCTGTTTTGCATTAGAGAGACTTCAGCGCCAACAAAATCGTGCTACTCGCATTGTTTTAAGGGCCAAAAGACAAGATAGGGCAACTCTATTACTGTACAGTCTGCATTGGTTACCAGTCCAAAAGAGAATTATGTATAAGATTGCACTATTTGTATATAAATGTACACACAATCTTGCTCCTAGTTATTTGTGTACTTTATCAGATGTTACTAGACAAGCTGAAGAGTAGATAGTTCAATTTGAATGGTTCCAAGAATAAATTTAAAGGGTGGAGAGCGTAGTTTTTTTTTCGCTTGCCCTACACTACAGTTTGGAACAACTTGCCAGCAGATTTAATTATTTTTGTTGTAGGTTACTGGAGAGGTTGTAAGGCTCATCGATCAGTTTTTAATTGTAAAGACGCTATTTACATATGAATTATTATTATTATTATTAGCATTATTACTATTGATATAAAAATACGGAAATGTTGCTTGTAATTTACAATCATGGAATACATTGTAAAATCCAAAGACTAATGCATTCTTCCCTTTCCCTTATATGAACCTAAATATATTTCAGTAGGATTCAGTTTGCCTACTACAGGTATCTTGAAATATATGAACAAAATACTGTTACCTACGAACACACTATACTATTCGTTTGTGGATTACCCAAATGTATCGTATCCCTAGAAATTCCAGATTAAACATTTTCTTACATAATGTTTGCAATATCAATGATGTGGATATATCGATCAACATTAGGAATTCAAATAGTCAGGTTTAAATGTCCAAATGTTCACATTGAATATATATTTTGTTTTGAGGACACCACTTTTAGTGTCAGTGTAAATTTTTTAAGAAGTATTTTTTACACCCAATTGATTGTAAGCACATTTGTATGATCGTATCTCACTTAGAACTGACAAGGGACCCCCATATTTCGTGACAGTCACTGTGAATAAAAGGTTTTTGTTACCTACGTATAAAGTAAATTACATGTTGCCTACGAATACTTATTTTTCACGTACATTGTATATGTGTCATTTTTTTGCGCACTAACCTAAATTTGATATTTTTGGAAAGGGTATTTCACACTCTTTAAAATAGTGGAAAATAATTCTGATTCACATATTATTAAAGAAATTATGAAAAGTGACACAACCTCATGTTTTTAAGACAGGAAAATCTCAACACACTAATAAAACATTTGAACTTAAAAATGTATAACAGAGTGATGTTTAAAACACAATATGTGAATGTATTCCATGATTAGCATCTAATAGATGAAATAAAAGCAAATGTTTGCATGAAGCAGATTGATTTGGAGTTCCATAATCACATTTTAAAAGTAATTCATCTGCATTCGTAGGCAACGTTAGGAAATGTACCATTAACTTCTTAAGGCCATTGCTTGGCAGTTCGGAGAGGTTAGTGATGGCACTTTTTTTTCTGGTTATGGTTGATATGTCTACTTAACATGTGCAAAAGGATTAAACAATCAAAGCAGTTTGAAATTCGAACCTAAAAATCTGGCCGTGTACACTTTTCGTTGGAATCGACCATATATTGTCTTTGATTCAACCTCCCTATCATTTATGTTCGTTTTAAATTGTTATAATGTAATGAATATATATGTTTATATTTTGTTGTTTGTCAACATGCAAGTTAAACTGCAGGGCCCCTTTGTGAAGCAGTTTTGCATAACTAAACAGGCCTACCCTGCATTATAAAATAAATAAATTAAAACTTATTATATTTGCAGTGTAACCACACATTTCGCGCAAGTTAACACTCATTTATTTGTCTGTCCGATCTGGGCAAGAGCTAATAATATTACTAATAATAGTAATACAAATAAAAATAATACACATTTCGTCTAGTTCTATAGCGCATATTACAGCAAGGTTTGGGTATCTATGCGCATATAGAAAACATAATATCGTACATTTATAATATTTTAACAATGAAAAGTAGCAAGTCATCAATATTACTTGTATTTCGGTCAATAATCTTCGAGTCACAAACATGAAGGCAATAATTCCCCCTTAAGCTAACCCGGGTTCTCATTATTTTGTTTTAATGTTGAAATCCCATCAGGTTAAGCAGGTCGACCTGTGGAATATGACTCTAGGTGATGTATCATCTAAGCACCTTGCAGCATGGTTGTCTGGCTTGCCAGACCTGACAGAACTGACACTATATGAAATGAAACTCGCTGAAAGCTTCAACGTCATGGCGTCAGAGAAGGCAGCCCAAACCAAGGTATCACACACGGTCACTTAATGTTATGACTTTCTAAAATCTGCAAACTTATATCTGATGTATACATGAAAAATGTGATTTCCATTTTATCATTAATTCTCTTTGAAAAGTTGTATTTAATACAATTTATACCAGAATCAATCAGTTCTGAACGGGTAAAGTTATCCTTTAAAACGATTTAGTATCTTTGCTGAAATGTGAAGAAACTGACAAACAGTTAATATAAATTTGTATTCTGTGATCAGAGAAGTCCACCAACTGTGGTGTGAAAATTCCATGATAAATTAATGTCATATGACCGAGCAATGGGCAAACATACACACCTGTATTTGATAACTCATCGCCATAACTTTTCACACAACTGTAATTCGCCTAGGAAGACTTTCAAATACAGTACAAATAGTTCAATCATATAGAGTACATGTACATATTAACGAAAGACTAATTCGGAATACCGTAAATTTGACCATGCCTCAACAGTTAATATAAATGCAACGAGGTATGTGAGAACGGCAGGAGTTCTTATCAAGTTTGAAGTGAGATTGGTGTTAGGTAACCATACCAAGTTATGTATTAATAAAAGTTCCCATTTTGTAATATTGCCACTATTAGCAACGCTTTCAATATGTTCAACAAGCCAAATTAGAATGGGCTGAAGTTAACTTCGGTGCTTGTAATGGAAATGTGTTGTTTCCGTGGCAGAATTGAATATCATAGAAATACACATTCCACAGCAATCATGGCCTTTTCTTGAAGCTTGCTTCCTTGAGTCTGGTTTTTATCACAGGAAAACTTACAATTTTCTTCATTCTTATTATCACGGAAACGAAACGTCGAAAAACAGTTGTTTCCAGAATATATAAGAGGCGAAAATATCTGAAAAAACACTTATAGTATAAGCAACTGGATTAGATATATACAACATATTTAAGGTACCATAATTTTATGAATCATTATCATCATATTTATTATCATTGTATCATTACGATTATTATTAGTATTCAGACTAATATTACTATAATTCAGAGTATGCTCATGATGAGTAATACCATATTGATTATAATTACCATTATTAATGTTATAATGTATATTTGCAGTGTAATCACAAATTTCGCACAAGTTAACACTCATACATTTGTCTGTCCGATCTGGGTGAGAGCTAATACTTCTACTAATAATAGTAATGATAATAATAATAAACATTTCGTCTAGTTATATAGCGCATATTACAGCAATGTGTGGGTATCTTTGCGCATATGGAAATCATAATTTCATTCATCATGTCGTACATTAAAATATTGAACAATCAAAAGTAACAAGTCATCAATACTACTTGCATTTCCGTCAATAATCTTTCCCGTCACAAACTTGTAGGCAATAATTCTCTTCAAGCTAACCCGAGTTCTCATATTTTTTAAATGTTGAAATCCCATCAGGTTAATAAGGTCACACTGGTGGATACGACTCTAGGTGATGTATCTTCTAAGCACCTTGCAGCATGGTTGTCTGGCTTGCCAGACCTGACAGAACTGACACTATATGAAATGAAACTCGCTGACAGCTTCTACGTCATGGCGTCAGAGAAGGCAGCCCAAACCAAGGTATCACACACGGTCACATAATTTTATGACTTTCTCAAATCTGCAAACTTATATCTGATGTATACATGAAAAATGTGATTTCCATTTTATCATTAATTCTCTTTGAAAAGTTGTATTTAATACAATTTATACCAGAATCAATCAGTTCTGAACGGGTAAAGTTATCCTTTAAAATGATTTAGTATCTTTGCTGAAATGTGAAGAAACTGACAAACAGTTAATATAAATTTGTATTCTGTGATCAGAGAAGTCCACCAACTGTGGTGTGAAAATTCCATGATAAATTAATGTCATATGACCGAGCAATGGGCAAACATACACAGCTGTATTTGATAACTCATCGCCATAACTTTTCACACAACTGTAATTCGCCTATGAAGACTTTCAAATACAGTACAAATAGTTCAATCATATAGAGTACATGTACATATTAACGAAAGACTAATTCGGAATACCGTAAATTTGACCATGCCTCAACAGTTAATATAAATGCAACGAGGTATGTGAGAACGGCAGGAGTTCTTATCAAGTTTGAAGTGAGATTGGTGTTAGGTAACCATACCAAGTTATGTATTAATAAAAGTTCCCATTTTGTAATATTGCCACTATTAGCAACGCTTTCAATATGTTCAACAAGCCAAATTAGAATGGGCTGAAGTTAACTTCGGCACTTGCAATGGAAATGAGTTGTTTCCGTGGCAGAATTGAATATCATAGAAATACACATTCCACAGCAATCATGGCCTTTTCTTGAAGCTTGCTTCCTTGAGTCTGGTTTTTATCACAGGAAAACTTACAATTTTCTTCATTCTTATTATCACGGAAACGAAACGTCGAAAAACAGTTGTTTCCAGAATATATAAGAGGCGAAAATATCTGAAAAAACACTTATAGTATAAGCAACTGGATTAGATATATACAACATATTTAAGGTACCATAATTTTATGAATCATTATCATCATATTTATTATCATTGTATCATTACGATTATTATTAGTATTCAGACTAATATTACTATAATTCAGAGTATGCTCATGATGAGTAATACCATATTGATTATAATTACCATTATTAATGTTATAATGTATATTTGCAGTGTAATCACAAATTTCGCGCAAGTTAACACTCATACATTTGTCTGTCCGATCTGGGTGAGAGCTAATACTTCTACTAATAATAGTAATGATAATAATAATAAACATTTCGTCTAGTTATATAGCGCATATTACAGCAATGTGTGGGTATCTTTGCGCATATAGAAATCATAATTTCATTCATCATGTCGTACATTAAAATATTGAACAATCAAAAGTAACAAGTCATCAATACTACTTGCATTTCCGTCAATAATCTTTCCCGTCACAAACTTGTAGGCAATAATTCTCTTCAAGCTAACCCGAGTTCTCATATTTTTTAAATGTTGAAATCCCATCAGGTTAATAAGGTCACACTGGTGGATACGACTCTAGGTGATGTATCATCTAAGCACCTTGCAGCATGGTTGTCTGGCTTGCCAGACCTGTCAGAATTGACACTAGATAGGATGAAACTCGCTGACAGCTTCTACGTCATGGCGTCAGAGAAGGCAGCCCAAACCAAGGTATCACACACGGTCACATATGACTTTCTCAAATCTGCAAACTTATATCTGATGTATATATGAAAAATGTGATTTCCATTTTATCATTAATTCTCTTTGACAAGTTGTATTTAATACAAGTTATACCAGAATCAATCAGTTCTGAACGAGTAAAATTATCCTTTAAAATGATTTAGTATATTTGCTGAAATGTGAAGGAACTGACAAACAGTTAATATAAATTTGTATTCTGTGATCAGAGAAGTCCACCAACTGTGGTGTGTAAATTCCAATATATATTACTGTCATATGACCGAGCATTGGGCAAACATACCAATCAGTATTTGATAACTCATCGCCATAACTTTTCACACAACTGTAATTCGCCAAGGAATACTTTCAAATACAGTACAAATAGTTCAATCATATAGAGTACATGTATATATTAACGAAAGACTAATTCGGAATACCGTAAATTTGACCATGCCTCTACAGTTAATACGATTACAACGAGGTATGTGAGAACGGCATGAGTTCTTATGAAGTTTAAAGTGAGATTGGTGTTAGGTTACCTAACCAAGTTATATATTTATAAAAGCGAAGTACCCATTTTGTAATATTTTGACTATAAGCAACGCTTTCAATATGTTCAACAAGCCAAATTCGAATGAGCGGAAGCTAACTTCGGCGCTTGGAAGGGAAATGTGTTGTTTCCGTGGCAGGATTGAATATCATAGAATTACACATTCCATAGCAACCATGGCTTTTTCTTGAAGATCGCTTCCTTGAGTCTGTGCCTTTTATCACAGGAAAACTTACAATTTTCTTCATTCTTATCATCACGGAAATGAAATCTCGAAAAAGAAATGTTTCCAGAATTAAAGGCGACAATATCTGAAAAAAATCACTGATAGTATTAGCAACTGGATTGGATACAACATATTAAATGTACCAAAATTGTATAAATCATTTTCATCATAGATGCATGTTATCTTTGTATCATTACGATTATTATTAGTATTCATACTTATATTACTATCAGAGTATGCTTATGATGAGTAATACCATATTCATCATAATTACCCTCATTAATGTTATTATATATATTTCCACTGTATTATCACAAATTTCGCGCAAGTTAAAGGTGTAGTTTAATTTTGGTAAGGCTGAACTTAAGTAGCCAAAACCTGCACAGTAACATTATAAACTAATAGTTATAACTCCACCATGCTCGAAAGGTATACAAAATTACAAACGACTAAGTAAAAAGCCTGTTATCATTCAAAAAGAGCCATTGAAACACAAGAGGGCGCTTTTTAAAAAGGCATTGGTTTCAACCATTTTTCATACAAAATTATGCATGTGATGTTTTATTGATATAATGATTAAATAGCGAGATCATCAACAACTATTTTAAAAACGCTTTTGAAAATTTTTGAAAAAGTGCAAGCATTTTTTTATTTTTTTCTAAAAATCATCTAATTATTTGGGCCCCAAATAATTATAAGATCAGATATATTTATTGATATTTCAGCCGTTTCTGGGTCGATTTTGACCAAATAAAGTTTATTCTGCCATTAAAATTGCATGTTCTCTCAAATTCGACACTCAGTTTTTCATTACCTCACACAAAAATTGTGATGTGCAGCGCCCTCTCTACCAAAACTAAACTACCCCTTTAACACTCTGGGTAAGAGCTAATAATACTACTAATACTAGTAATGATAATAATAATAATAATCATTTCGTCTAGTTATATAGCGCATATTACAGCAAGGTTTGGGTATCTATGCGCATATAGAAATCATAATTGCATTAATCATGTCTCACATTAAAATATTTAACAATTAAAAGGAACAAGTCATCAATATTACTTGTATTTCCGTCAATAATCTTTCCCCTCACAAACATGTAGGCAATAATTTTCTTCAAGAAAACCCGGAGTGCCCTGCGCCAAAAAAAATGTGGCTGGTAGATTAATTGACTAACAGTCACAAAGAATGACGATTAATTTAAACTGTACATTATTTTTGTCTTTACGATGTCAATCCTATTATCCTATACAATATTAAAACATTGTAAAATTAACAAAGAGATATTCTTTAAAAAATCAATGCCATGCCTGACCACGCATCTGACCCCCACCCACCCCCACCCCCCCCTCCCCCCCACACCGTCATTTCCCCGATCGTCATATGGCCTACTATTGTCCAGTCAATATATGGTCTTGACCTCGGCAAAATTGCAACACGGGATTTTTTTTCGGAATTCTGTT